>JAHBCN010009931.1:0-33464 GCA_019359885.1 Listronotus oregonensis | reverse complement strand
ATGGTGCTTTTTTAAACACGCTGATGTTTTAAAATTTGTCTCTTTTCGTTCCAAATTTTGACTTTGCAAATTGCTAGTTCCTAAACCCCCTTTATTGAAATTTTCGTTTTTCGCATTCTCTGTGAAATAACTCGGGTCGGAAATGTTTTTTTTTGCAAACATATCTTTTTTTAAAATTTGTGTCCAGCTTCAAAGCATAAAGCCCCCCACAAACACTGTTTGCTGTCAATGAAAATCTTTTACACTGGCATTAATGGTAAGTTGGCAGTTGGTGGTAATATTTGCCAATATCTTATACGCATCAAAAAGTTAAACCTTAAAAAACACTTAATTGAATACGCATATTTTTGCCAACACTTATTTAATGATGGATGCCATCATCCCAAATGCACTTTTGGCACCCGGAATGAATCCATTACATTATCTGCAAAGGCCAATTGCCCACTTTCGCGTCTTTTAATCCCTTTTTTTCCAAATCCCTTTTTTATTAAAAGTGCTGGTAATGTCATTAAATAACATATACAGGGCCCGCAAAAATGTTATAGGGGTTTTTATTGCTATTCAAAACCCCAAAATTGGATTTTTGGTGCTCATGAAAAAATATCTAAATTCACATCTCAAAAGTTGGCGAATTGAATTTGGATCCCCCTCCTCGAAAAAAAAAAAATCGTCTGGACTTTCATTTAGAAGAATATTGATAAATTCAAGTTTTATTTATGATTAGGAATGGTCTAACCAATTTAGTCTATTTCTTTTTAAAAACTAACTAAATTGAGTCCCGTGCTTCAAACCAAGCGCGTTTCCCTTCAGTTTGAAAAAAAATCAGCTTTTAAATAATTAAAAGCACATATAAACTAACTTGTAGGTTTATTTAAATTTAATGCTATATTTTTAAAAAAGAAAAAAATCTGTTTAAAAAGCAGTTATTATTGGTAAGAAAATGTCAGTTTTTGCATGCCAAAATACGCCAAATTAAACCGTTAATGGTTACCCGGAATAAAAACAATTAGACCACCACCAGTTTATAGCGTAATTACGTACATATAATAATTATGGAATGAAGAGACTTTGTATTTCGTGCAAATTTTATTTAAAAATCCTAGCAGAGCGCTTTCGGCAAAACCATCATCAGTGCTATTCATCAATCATCACCCTTTAATAAGGGAAAATGTAACATATATTAATGTTGTTTGACTTTTATTTTATTTTGTGTAATAATGGGATAGTTTATTAAAGCCATCTACATGTTTGGGCTTAAATTGCTACTGCTCCACTTGACGAATAGCACTGATTATGGTTTTGCCGAAAGCGCTCTGCTAGGTTTTTTAAAAAATTTGCACGAAAATCAAATCTCTTCATTCCTAAATTTACGTGCACACAGCCCAAAAAAATTTAAATAAAATAGGTTTTACATATTTTATTTTTTGCAAAGAGGGTTTATTTAAAATGTTTTAGAAATATTTAAAACCTAATTTTTAAAAATATCTCTGGTAAAGAATTCAATGTCATTAATCACGGCAAATGAACATCAATGGTTTTACACGTCGAAAACAAAAAGAGAGTAAGAATCTATACGGGAAAACTTTTTCCAATAACGACATTCAGATGATTTTAAATGGTCTTTTACGGCATCGAGCCAGCATATTCTAGCCTTTTCATAATAAATCGACTGTAGTCCGGTAGATCCAGACAAAATCTATTAAAAAAGTGTGTTTAATTTGTTTTTGTAATCCAAACTTTTACTTTTGACGATATTTCGAAACTGATATCAGGGAATGTTCAGCAAATGGATATATGTAGTTCTATGCACTAAGCATGTCATTGTTTATTTAGAATTGTAGCGCAGTATTCTGTTTCCTAAAATGACACAAAAAATTATACTAAAACTAATGTGTTCAGCCAAAAAAACCTGTTCTATTCACAAAATCTTTGCCAGTGTAATTAACGACATCACAGAATTACTAAACAACATAATTAAACATAAAAGAAAAATTATTTGGCTTTTCTCCAGAATAAATATATTTATATATTATTTTTGAAAATTATACTTTTTTTATATATTATTGTAAGGAGCTAGTCTGCTCTTAAAAATACATTATTTTATTATGTTACTCAAAATAGAATAGAAACTACAAAAATTGTCTTTTACCAACTGACATTGACTTGTGACATTACTCTTTTAAAAAAATAGTTTACTGGTAAAGGTACCTTTAATATTTAAAAAAATGTAAAATATATATTTTTCTAATTTTGACATTTAAGGTAACACTTTTCAAAACTCATTGACCTTGTAAAATATCTTACTTGTGATAACTAGTTACAAAAAGTAAAACTAGTTACGACAAGTATAATTTTTTGCAACTGTGTGATGAAAAGTAAAATATTTGACAACGACAATGAGTTTTAAAGAGTTTTTTTATATTTTAAACTTAAACTAAAAAGAAATAACTATTTTCTAATTTTGGCATTTAAAGTGACACTTTTTAAAACTCAATTACGTTGTAAAATATCTTAGTTTTCATTACTAGTTAAAAGAAAACTTTGTCAACTGGTGATAAAAAGTAAGATATTTGACAACGTCAATGAGTTTTGAAACGTATCACTTTAAATGTCAAAATAAAAAAAAATTAAATCACAAAATATCCATTTTTTTAAATATTAAAGGTACCTACACGTGTACCTTTACCAGTATACTATTTTTTATGGTCGCGAATTTTCGCTCGACGCGCTAGGTTCACAAGCATTTTTAACAATGTTTTCCAAACTCATATGAAAATGAAAGATATACAATTTGTAGCTTTTAATCTCAACTTTAAAAAACCGTTTTAATAATTCAAATCGGACCATTTGCCTAATATTCACGCACTTGCAAGATAAGGGCCTAATTTGTTTATAGTGCGATTGAATAAAAACTATTAATGCGACAATTTTCATCCTTTGGCAGCTCAAAGTATATGTTATTGACTATCATTTCCCAAAAAATCAGCCCTTAATATTGAAAATTAACGGAGATACGATTTTTTGAAAAAAGGTCTGTTTTAAGCGTTTTCCGGCTTTTCTCGGTGAAAAATGGTTGGATCGGGATTTTTTAAAAATCATTTTGTAGGTTTTTGAATTCTCCACAAACGGTCTTTTATGAGTAAAGTGATATAGCCAGTACTTTTTGTTATATTAAAAAAAAAAAACGAAAAAAGGCCCTTTTTTAATAATTATTGTTTAAAAATTACCTGAAAAAAAATTGGTAGGATTTTTTATTCTAGTAATCTACAGGTTATTTCGGAAGTCATGGGCCTAGTCACATATCTTTTAAAATTAATTACAAAAAAAAATCTATAATGATTGGACTATACACCTTTCACTTTAATTCACACTAAGCATATTATATCCATGCCCATGACCACATTTCTTAGCATTATGGATTTCATCCAAAGAAGAGCTGATTCCGTTATTATTAAGCCCACACTTACAAGTAAGCTTTTTTCTCTGTCCATCGACGGGCTGTAGTGAAACTGACGCTCTTTTACAGTCCAATTATATTTTTTTCCTAGCAGCTCCCAATAGAGTAACACATACACCCCTTTACAGTCCCTTTAGTATCCACCCTGTTTTTTCCTTCATTCCTATGATGTCTGGACTGTGAAACTTGTTGCCTGCAGATGTCTCTTCTTCCCTAAGAATGGAGAATGCTAACCCCCAAGTCTTTAAGTCTGGTGTTAATAAACTGCCCTCTTACTTTACTTAATACACCCACGGTAGTTGGGCTTTAAGCTTTCGTGGACTGTTCCAAGATAAAAAAAAAATCGGTTATTCCTTAAAAGCAAATGTAATATTTAAGCTTTTTTATCCTTTTTATATCATCTTTTTACCCAAAGTATTTTTATAGAAATGGTTAGGAGCCCTAAAATGTTTATTACAAAATCAAGTTAAGCAAAAATATAATTTCATCTTTCACCTAAAAGAAACTTTTTTTTCTCCGAACATAATATTGAAACCCCTCAGGAGACTACTCGTCCACCGGCAGCGAAGCTAAGGTAAAGTATAATAGTGATAATAAAGGTAAAAGGAAATAAAAGTTGAGCTGTAATTAAGTTAGGCTGCATAAAGGTGTGAAACGGTGGACAAGGGTTAGTCTTTGAGGTCGACCGTTCCGGCCTTAGGGACTCCGACACAGCTAGACTTAATTAAAGAGTTGCTATAGTTACTAATAGTTGCGGCTTGACGACCTGTACTTACGCGCACCTTTGCAGCTTTTGACCGAAGGGCCAGACACTTAAAACAACCGAAGCAAGTGGATTTTGAGGGAATGCTGATAATAACTGCGACAAAATTTTAATAAACCTGAAATGCCTTATAACCTCCAGATTATAGTTTCAATCGCAGATAAATCAAGATATCCAAAACACAATTTTTGGGCAACATGAAAGTTTGAAAAGTTGATGATCATGTTAGGTTTTTTTTATAGTACACATGTGCAGTTTTTGAGGGAATGGTAATAACTGTCATGAAATTTAGAATAACATAGTAACATCCAGATTATTATTTTATTTCTAGGTAACCGAGGATATCGAAACTACATTTTTGGACATCAAGTTAGAATAGTTAAAAATCATGTAACGGTTTTTATAATGCATTCATTCCATCTGCGGTTGTTGATAGAATGGTAATAATAACAACGATAAAATTTATAGAAACTTAGTTACCTTCAGGTTATTATTTTATTTGCTTGTAAACCAGGATATCGAGAATACATTTTTGGGCAACATAAAAGTTTAAATAGTTTAAAATCATGTAAGGGTTTTTATAATACACATCTACAGTTTTTGATGGAATGGTAACAATAGCAATGATGATCAAAATTTAAATAAACATAGTTACCATTTTATTTATTTTATTTATTTATTTAATTCCCAACCAACTATACAGTTTATTACAGGGAATAAAACATTAAAAAAATAACAAAATATAACTTTAACAAGAAATTATTATTAATAAACAGTCAAATTTATTTTAAATATTTTTTTATATGTATTTTAAACAGTGATATATTTTTTATTTTTTTAATTCTCATTGGTAGATTATGGTACATTTTTATTTCGTTATGAAGTATTGATCTTATTCCAAAATTGCTTTTAATTTAAATTGTTTCTAATAAATCTGTTTGTCTAGTATTATGCCCATGTAAGTTACTAATATTTTTAAGTATATTTGAATTTTTTTCTTTTAATTTAAGGGAATGAATGAATATACACGTTTTAAATTTATTTATATGATTAATCTTAAAATAATTATTTGATTTGTACAAATTAATTGTTGGCTCAAAATATGGTAATTTATAAATACATTTAATAATTTTATTTTGAAGTCTTTTTAAAGGTGTTAATATTTTTGAGTTTGCTAAACCCCATACTGAAATTAAGTATTGTAATTTTAAGTGTACTAAACTATAATAAATACTTTTAAGCAATTTTAAGGGTATATAATTCCGAATCTTAAACAAAATTCCTATTAAAGGTGATAGATAATTTCGAAGATAGTTTATATGTTTTCTGTAACTTAAATTTTCATCAATATATAATCCCAAAAATTGTATACAAGTAAAATATTTTTTTATTTTTAAATGATATATAAGGAATTATATCTTTTATTTGTTGTTTGCTAATAATTATGTAGGACGATTTATTTAAATTTAAAGTAAGTTTATTAAATTGTAACCAATCAAAGACAATGTTTAATTGTCTCGAATTTCACTGTTACTGTTAGCAAAAAAAATTTACGATTGTTGTATCATCGGCAAACAATTTTATAGTACCTTTTAATTTCAATAGGGGCATAGAATTTATATATATTAAAAATAGTACTGGGCCCAAAATAGATCCTTGTGGTATTCCATAAGAAATTATTTTTGAGGAACTAATATTATTTTCAATTTTAACATATTGCTTTCTGTGTTTCAAATAACTTGCAAACCAACAATAAATTTTTCCTCGTATTCCCATATTAAATAATTTTTAAAGTAATATATCATGATTTACAGTATCAAAAGCTTTGCATAAATCTAAGGATAACAGAGCACATTTCTTATTCTGATCTATATTTAATTGAATCTCTGAAGTAAGGTCTATTGCTGCTGCTTCTGTATCACTAAATTAACGAAAAGCATATTGATTTTCCAAAAAGTTTACTTATTTGGTATTCATGACTTTTTCTAAAATTTTTGAAAATACTGATAAAACAGAAATGGGTCTATAATTATTTGGGTTACTAGATTCACCACTTTTAAATATAGGTAATACTTTTGCTAGTTTCATTTATTCTGGAAAAACAAATGTTTTGAAAGATAATTCTACCAAACGTGTTAGAATTGGCAATAATTCAATTTTGACTGCTGTAATAACTTTTACAGTAATATCATCAAATTCGCATGTTTTTCTAGGATCTAAATTATTAATTATTTCTTTAATGTCTTCTTCACTGGTAATTTAATTTTCTTTTAAAAACATGGACTTTAAATTTGGTTTTTCTTCTGGTATCGTCACTAATGGAATTTGTTTTGATCACTTTGGACCAACATTTATAAAATGATTATTCATTTCTTACTTATCATTTGTTTATTTTCAATTTTGATATTATTTATTAATAAATAGTTAATATTAGATTTGTAACTATTTGATTTTGCTGTTAGAAGTAAATTTATATTTTCCCAAATTTTCTTTTGATTACCACTATCAAATTGTTCTTTAAATATTTTTTTTCACTGATTGAATTTGTTTTTTGACTAGATTATTATAATAATTATATAAATTTAAAATTTCCATATTTTCTTAATATTTTTTCTTTTTGTGATAATAGTTGTCTCTGGTCTTAATAAGTTTAGCTAATTCCCTATTAAACCATGGCTTAGAATTTCTTTTTTGTTTAATCAAAACTTTATATGAGCATTGTTTAAATATATCAATAATTTTGTCATAATATTTATTAGTATCATGAAATTCATATTTTCTGTCGTTTAAGAGATTAAGTTTTTTTAAAATTTATTGATATAGATAATTTAAGAAAAGAACAAGTTACTATTTTATTTGCGGATAAACCAGGATATCAAAAATATATTTTTGGGCAACATGAAAGTTTAAACAGCTGAAAATGATGTAAGGGTTTTTTTATTGTGCACATCTGCAGTTCTTAATGGAATAGTAATAATAACAATGATAAAATGTAAAGAAAGTAGTTTCCTTTAGGTCAATATTTTATTTGCAGATAAACCAAGATATTGGAGAATACATTTTTAGGCAACATGGAGTTTAAACAGTTTAAAATCACGTAAGGATTTTTTTATAATAGACATCTGCAGTTTTTGATGGAATGGTAATTATTCCTGCGATGGAATTTAAAGAAACATAGTTAGTTTTGGTTAGATTATTATTTTATTTGCAAAAAACATGTAAGATAATTTACTTTTGGGCAACATGAACGTTTAAGCAGCTGAAAATCATGTCAGGTATTTTTATAGCGCACATGCAGGTTTTGACGGAATGGTAAAAATAACTGCGATAAAATTTAAAGAAAAATGGTTACCTCCAGATTATTACTTCATTTGCAGATGAAAGTATCTGGAACTTATTGTTGGGAAGAACGGTAGTTTTACAAGTTCACTATTATGTAAGAGTTTATATTATGGAACGCACACCTGCGGTATCTAAGCTTAAGGGCAGTGATCCTAAAAAATATTATTTTTCTAGATATCTGCTATATTATTCAAATTCTCCTTACTTTCTTGGTAGAGATCGAACGCTGTAAGAACAACACCGATACGTCACGGTCTCATATGGCAAAACTGATATAAAACGTGACGTATCGGTTTGTTCTAACAGTTCGATCTCTAGCATAAAGTTAATTATGCATTTAACTGCGCCACTTATAAGATAAAAACTAGAAAAAATTCATAATACCTACTTTGTACTCTTGTAACGATCCGCCACTGCACTATTATATTTTTAGTGCACGCGCACCTTTACCCAGGTGTAGGTTAAATCTTTAATTGCAAAGACTACGAGGTGAAATTAATTAAAATACCTGAACGGGCAGTCCTTATTTATTAGACGTAAAAATAATATTTTATGACAAAGTTAAATTATAAGTTGTTATTTTTACTTAAAAATTTTACTACCTTCGTTGTCAACAGCTAAAAATACTGAATTCCTTAATAAAGAAATATTAATATATTTTTTTAAATATTCAAAAAAATAAGTACATATTTATGTTTCTGGAAAAACTAATAAAACATGGGCGGTGGCGAGATGGGCGCCCGCCAAGGGCTCAGCTACCTGGGAGGCGCAAAATCGGCTATGAAAAAAATTTTTTTTTCATCAGTTGTCAGTACTATAGTCATATTATTGTTATTTTTTTATTGACAAAATTAATCAAATAAATAAATTACAACAGAACAATTTTATAACAAATTTTCAACTTAGGTACTTAGTTTAATTATTTTTAATATACTAAGATTAAAAAATGTATAAATTATTAATAAATTATCAATTTATCCTGATACCTACAGCGAGAATGTAACTCTTCAATTTTTTTAAATATTTAAGCTGCAGCTAAATGGGTATTGTATAATTTGGGGCCAGCACTAGTTTTTTTGTTGCATATTATTTAATTTATTAAAGTATACATTTTATCTTTTAGTAGGCCTGTAACTTAGAACTAGAAAATTTTTCCTAAGGTTTTAATTTTATTCCCTTCAAATAAGGAGTAAAATTCTCCGGTTCAAAAAAATATAAACCTACTTTAAAAAATTTGGCACTTTTAATTATTTATTTGTAAAATTTTCGGGGAGTAACCCTTGGAATCCCCGTTTTCGTTGGAGGGTATTCCATACTCCCCAAATCCCCCAGTGTGTGGGAGGGGGCGCAAATGTTAAGCCCCGCCAAGGGCGCGGCCATACCTAGATACGGCCCTGGGCATACATATCTTTTTAATTTGCCAGCATTTAAATATTCCATTAAAAAATCAAAATTATAAAAAACAAATAAAGTAACGAAAATAAAAAGTTAATTTAAAAAAACTAGGAATTACAATTACAATAGAAAAAGCGTTGTTTAAATAAAGTGCAGCACAGACGTAATTGACTATACTATAGTATATTTAATTACCATAGTTTAAAAATATACAATATATGAGTTTTGTCACTCGTGGCGGCTCTCAAAACGCAACCCCTCTTATTCCCGCCTTACAATATATTCTACCAGTCTATGGTGTAAAGCCGACTAATACGTAGTGCACCAGAAATCGTTTTGCTGTAACCGTGTGCTTTGGTATATCGTGTCCCTAAAAAGTTGTTGAATATGCCTGGTCATAATATTTGTTCAGTGGATAATTGTGAAAGTAGAATAAAAGGCTATCGTTTTTTATATGCCCAAAGGACCATATTAATATAAATCATATAGATTAGACTATTTTATTGGTATTTTTATTGAACATACATTAAACTTTCAAATGTCAAGCTTGGTAAAGTGCTTTGGGATTCACTAAGCTCCACAAATTTGCTAATTATACGCTAGAACAATGTCAGAACCGTATTAGAGTTCGTGTTTTTATCAAAGTGAGCCTGCTAGAGAGGGTAAATTTTAACATTTGTTCAATTGAAAACTAAAGTAAAATTACCTAGGTGTACCTTTAAATGTATAATTAGACCATCTTTAGAGTATTGTTTTCATGTCTAGGGAATGGCGTCTCCCACAACTCTTAGCATCCTTGATTTAATTCAGGGAAGAGCCATTCATCATATTAATAATTCCATGCTTACAGGAAAGCCTTCTTCTCTCACCCACCGGCAAGCTGTAGGGGATCTGTCGCTTTTTATAGATATTTTTACGACTTCTGCTTTAAGAAGTTGGCCAGTATAGTTCCACCCCTGACAGCTCCCAATAGACGACACGTAGTGTTTACAGTTATTTTACAGTCTAGCTTGAGAGGCCCAGAACTATCCATTTTTTTATCCATAGAGTGTCTAGACTGTGGAACCTACTACCACCAGAAATTTTGCCTTCTTCTCCAAATCCCCAAGTAGGTCTCGTGTCAATAGACTTCATCTTACCACACTTAAGACACCCACGGTACGTTGGTATATAGGCCTTTGCTCTTCGTTGACAATCTTTAGATAAAAAAAACTGCTGCAATATTTCATTTTGCACTCCTAATACACAAATAAAAATGTTGTGCATATCTACACATTTTGCTAGTGACCCATTAATTATCCGTGAAAGTCTGGTAGGCCATTTTAGATGTTAACAATAAATTTCTATTTCGTTTTACATTATACAATAGATAGATAGATAGATACATATTAATTTGCTTAGTTGTAATAAAATAACCCTAGAACTATAAATCCATTTTTTTACCTGTAAACTACAAACCGTATTGTTGCTTTTAAAATTGTTTTGAAAGCAGTAGTGTGACATATGAGTTATCAAATTATTTCATTTTGTTACGCCCTAGAGAATAGTAAAGAGCAAATTAAATGATATCAAGATTTAGTTAATTAAAAAATGATTTGAATAGCTGTAAGTACTTTAAAACAGCCAAACCATCATTTAACAGATAATAACTTATAATTATTTTTCTAAATAACCGATTTTCAACGGTATTTCAAAGAAAACACATAGGGCTGTAAGAAAAAAATCGTGATGTTTTGCTAAAAAAGTCTATTTATTTGGGCATTTGAAAATTCAAACAAATTAAGAATCCGATCAACGGAAAAAATCAAATAAATATCCAAAGAATATTGGTTTTCAAGAATCCATTTTTGTTTCTCCCATGGAAAATATGAAAAAAAAGAGATAAATTTAACAGATATGAAAATATTCCAAAGTACAGTTACGATTTTACTTAATATTATTTACTTATTAAAATTTACCCGGGATAGATATCTACCCGATTTGTAGTTCCAGGGATAATTATTCATAGGTAATAGACACAAAAAAATTATCATTTATTTACAGTGACTTTGGTGACCATAAACAAATATTATCAACATTATGCTTATGTTATCCTAATAACTATTCAAATAATGAAAAATCTACTCCGCGTTCCCCGACAATCTCGATCAGAGGAAACGCTTGAATACATTGGTATCCTTTACACAAATATCCCCTGAAATTTTTTGTCGGTTCGCGATCCGCGGAGACGCCGCACGGTGTCTTTGAAGCCAAAACATCAAAGGTTTATATGCAAGTGGCCTAACTCATATATTGTATATACTTTAAACTATGCTTTTATTACCCGTGAAAGGCGGACGAAATCCACAAGCCTGGGATAAGGATATATGGAATACTATCGGAAAATAAGAAAATATACATATTATTACCTTTTAATAGTATACATATATATTATTTGATAAATATGGTTTTAATTACTTATAATATACCAAATATAAAGCTAGACAATTACTAATAGCTTAATAATTACGACCAGAAATATTTTTGAGCGATTAAAGCTCGAAAATAGCGGAGAGATTTAGAGATGGCCTCAGGGTTAACCATTTTTCGATTTTTTTCGTTTCATTTTTTAAAAATATTTATGAACTATTTTACAAGTAAGTTGTCAGCCAGAGGGTAAGTAAGGTCAGGGGTCCGCGTAGCCTAGAGCCAAACTGGCAAACGCTTCTCGACTATATGGCCAGTCTGACACTGGTCCTCACCTTCGATATTAGTTGTAACCAATCAAGGCTAGCTTTTTTTGTAAACGAGAGCCTAACACCGAGACTTAAATTTTGGACATCCTGTAAGTTGCCGTAAGTTTTTTTATTAATAATAATTGCCAACAAAGCTTTGCGTTCGTCGGTCGTTAAACACTCAGCAAGATATAAAAAAGCCGACATAAGGTGCTGAAAAAGCAATATTAGTCCGTCTCCCGTCTTTCCACACCTGCTCGACACAATATTCCGTTCATTTTGTGATTTTGACCACAAGCCGGCGCCCTTTTTCCGCCATTACATCGTTGTCTTCAGATTTTCATTAACACCATCTGTCGACACACGTGTTTCGAGGGTACACCTACACTTTTTACAACCTTTGGTTTTAGTGTTACACGGTTAAATTTTTATTTTGGTCAGTTAGCTATAATAGAGTTGAATTTTAAAAAATCTTACGGAAAAAATCTAAATTAAGTAATAGTCATTAAATTTCTTAAGTTAATCATGGAAATAATGTAATATTTATTTTTACCGTACTGAATTTGCAGCTTGTTTTTTTTAATTATTTTTTAAATGGTTATTTAAATTTAAAATAAAGGTTCTATTAAATGATTAATAGATAAATAAAGTGCTCCTAAAATTGCACTATCCTAGCTCGGTTCTTGCCGATTTCTGATGTCAAGGGTATTTTTCTGCAACGCTGCATTTAAGGTTTAAGCCGAATCTGATTTGACTTTAACTTCACCAAAACGTAGCAGGGGATCAAGAGTCAAGTCCAAAACCAATCAAAAATATCTTCAAGTCCATTAACGCAGATTCATAATCGAACCGGCCGAGCGGGTCGGTCAGGCCATACTTTAAAAAATATACAGTATATGAATTGCGTCACTCATGGCGGCTCTCAAAACGCACCCGCCTTATCCCCGCTTGTCCAGTATATTCGTACCAGTCTATAGTCTATGGTCTATGGTGTGAAGCCGACTGATACGCAGTGCGCCAGAACTCGTTTTGCTGTAACCGTATGCTTTGGTATATCGTGTCCCTAAAATGTTGTTGAATATGTCTGGTAATAATATTTGTTCAGTGGATAATAATAATAAATATAGATTAGAGTATTTTATTGGTATTTGTATTGAAAATATATTAAACTTTTAAATGTCAAGCTTGGTAAAGTGCTGTGGGATTCACTGAGTGCCATAAATTTGCTTATTATACGCTAGAGCAATGTCAGAACCGTATTAGAGTGTGTGCTTTATATTTCAAAGATGAGGATTTTTCAAACCCTTTTAGAAGTCGCATTCAATCATATACTACTCCATCTGTAGGTTTACTCAGTGAGCCTGTTAGAGAGGGTAAATTTTAATATTTGTTCTATTAATAACTTAAGTAAAATTACCTATATTTATCTTCTAATGTATAATTAGACCATCTTTAGAGTATGGTTCCCATGTCTGGGAATGGCGTCTCCCACAACTCTTAGCATTCTTTATTTCATTCAGAGAAGGGCTATTCATCCTATTAATGATTCCATGCTTACAGGAAAGCCTTCTTCTCTCGCCCACCGGCGAGCTGTAGGCGATCTGTCGCTTTTTCTAGATATTTTTACGGCTTCTGCTTTAAGAAGTTGGCCAGTATAGTACCCTGACAGCTCCCAATAGAGCGACACGTAGTGTCGTTTTTACGCATTCTTTTACAGTCTAGCTTAAGAAGCCCCGAGTTCCCACTTTGTTCCTTCATCCCTAGAGTGTCAGAACACTAGAAGTTTTTTCTTCTCTTCCAAATCCCCAAGTATTTAAGTCTCGTGTCAATAGACTTTATCTTACCACACTCAAGACACCCACGGTACGTTGGTATTGAGGCCTCGCTCTTCGTGGACTGTCTCAAGATAAAAAACAGCTGCAATATTTTATTTTGCACTCCTAATACACAAATATAATTGTGCATATCTACACATTTTGCTAGTGACCCATTAATTATCCGTGAAAGTCTGGTCGACCTTTTTAGAGGCCAGAGATAATGGTGAAGAGCAAATTCAATTTTATCAAGATTTAGTTGGTTAAAAATTGATCTGAATAGCTATAAGGACTTCAAAGAGGACATATAGGCTTTAAGAAAAAATTTGAAACTTTGAAAATTCAAACAAATTAAGAATCCGATCAAAGGAAAAAATCAAATAAATATCCATAAAATATTGGTTTTCAAGAATCAATTTTTGTTTCTCTTATGGAAAATATGAAAAACAAAATTTAACAGATATAAAAAATATGTAAAAGTACATTTACGATTTTATCATTATTTACTCATCAAAATTTACCTGGGGTAGATATCTACCCCGATTTGTAGTTATAGGGATGACACAGCCGCTAAATTCGAATACGGGGTCAGTTTGACCCCATCAGGTCAGGGTCAAGGGTATTTCAAAGTCAAATCTGCGAAATTATTTGTAATCAAATTTGATTGGGTCAAACTAACCATGGATTCGGATTCAGAGACCTCGAAAACATAGGTATACACTCTTCAATTTGGTAGCGATTAATTTTGCAGATTTCACCTTGACCTAACCTAAGGTTCCGAAAGACTTGAACATGGTATCTTTATGTTTTTTAGGTCAGGGTCAAGGGCATTTCTTGGTCAAATCTGCAAAATTAATCGCAACTAATTTGAAGAGTGTATACTTTGTATACTTATGTTTTTGAGGTCGTTGAATATGAATCCGTGGCTCGATCCGTGGTCAGTTTGACCCCATCGGGTCATGGTCAAAAAATATTTTAAGGCCAAATCTGCCAAATTATAATTTTAGAGATTTGATCAGGTGCCCTTGACCTTGACCTAATGGAGTTAAACTGACTCCGGATTCGGATTCAGCGACCTTAAAAACATTAAAATACCATGGTCAAATCTTTCGAACATTCAATTTTTTATTGGGTAATTTTGCATATTTGACCCTTAACCTGATAGGGTCAAACTGGCCCCATATTCGGGTTCAGCGACCCCAAAAACATGGAGATACCATGGTCAAGTCTTTCGTACCTTTAATTTTTTTTGTGGGGCTGTGTAATTATTAATAGGAATAGAGACAAAAACCTAACATTTATTTACAGTGACTTTGGTGACCATAAACAAATATCATCAACATTATGCTAATATTATCGTAGTAATAAATACAAATAATGAAAAATTTACTGCGCGTTCCCTAACAATCCCGATCAGAGAAAACACTTGAATAAATTGGTATTGTTTACACAAATATCCCCTGAAACTGAAACCAGTATCCACGACTGATTTGAAAGACAAGCCCAGGATAATGAAGATATCCTTTTGACGGACATTGAATTGGCCTGCCATAAATTTGATTCATTTTTTGCATCAAAACCTCAGTCATGTTTAAAAGTCTACTAGTTTCCATTTCATGCATATAAGCAGCCAAGATCTGCAGATACAAAGAATTCGCATCTTTGGAAAATAGCTTCTCCCGCAACACTAATCTAAATAAACCTATACAAAGCAGACCCTTTTTCTTATTAATGAGCCACTCTTATCTTACAGCTCATTTTTTTGCCTATCGACCAGTTCTAGGGGACGTAACTCCCTTTTATAGATATTTCCACGGCTTCTGCGCAGAAGATTTAGCCAATGTAATTTTTTTCACATGCATACCTTTACAGTCTATCTGAAGAAGCCCATAACTTCCCACTTTGTTTGCCCTTTAAGCCCTAAAGTCCCGTCGTATATAGAGAACATGTATTTATAAAATCTAAATTTGATCAAAAAAGGAATAATACAAGCACTTAGTAGATGCTTAATTAAAACATTTTCAAACAACAAGTAAAAATTTCCATGTGGTTAACAGTTTCCTTTCTTTTACAGGTGTATTACCAAATAATGTTTACCTGTAATTAAATATCTGGCCGCGCCAAAAACTAAAAAAAGTGTATTACATTTCTAGGAATTACATTTTCAGTGATTCGTATTCTTTCCGATGTGTGTGTGGTCTTGCATGATTTCTATAGCCAGAAATCCAATACACACCTAAAAATAGGTACTGGCACTATTAAATAGAGGTAAATAAGGTAATAAAGAATAATTTACTTTAGAAATTTCTTAAAGTAAAGCTTAAATGACTTTAAAATAAGTCGGCACTTATTTTTAGTTCGCAAAAGCTGCAAGATTCCACACAAAGCTGTTTTTATCACTTCTGCTAAATGTTTAAAATTTTAGATTTTCCGCTGGGTCTTGCCCCGTCTATATTGTAACCATGTTCGATTTATTATTGCGAAATTAATCGTAGTACAGGTAAAAAGTAGCTATTGCTGACGTATGTAACGCATGATTAGGGCCATTTTCCAAAAGCAGCAGAATTTTGGAGGACTCATTTTAAAAACTATTAAAAACAAGCATTGCAGTCTTGTGATGACAAAAGTAAGGTTGTGATTGAATCATGAATAGGTTTTTCAAGTTTTAGATTTACCTCTGGGTCTTACCCTGTCCTGTATTGTATCTGTATCTGAAAGTGCGGAGGGTGATAAACATCACTGCACCTAGGCCTCAGTAGGCTCGTTGTGCTACCTCCCAAAGGGGACTATTCACTCAGTACGCCGCACATCCCACTGATTTAAAGTAGGTGAGAACGTCGCCGAGGGGAAACTTCTTAATGTCGGCCAAAGAAAGCCAATACTCGCCTAGCATGGATCTTCTCTTGGACGAGAGTGCAGGACAGTCACAGAGGATGTGCTCCACCGTATCGTCTTCCTGTTCACAACCTTTACACAGAGGTGTGTCATTTATACCCATTCTAAAGAGGTGTTTTCGCAGTTGACAATGTCCAGTAAGAACGCCTGTGATTAGACGAAGGCTCGCCCAAGGCATTGCCAAGTAATGATTAGCTGTATCTCTGTCAGGATAGTTCAGTAACTCCCTGAAAAAGTTACAGTTTACTGTTTCATTCCATCGTGTTGTAAACTGCTGATTTTCATTCCATCGTGTTGTAAACTGCTGATGAGAGTGTTTTTGATTAGGTCCCTCATCGTAGACCCTGTCAGACCTACGAAAGGTTCGGGTCCAAAAGGTCCCGGCAGCCTTCTTTTCCAACGAGTCAGCGATGCGGTTGATTTGGAGTGCGCGTGTCCTTTGGTCCAGCAGGTCCTGTATTGTAATCATGTTCGATTTATTATTGCGAAATCGATCGCATTACAGCTAACAAGTAGCTATTGCTGACGTATGTACCACATAATTACGGTCATTTTCCAAAAACAGCAGATTTTTTAAGAATCGACCAATGGAACATAGACTCATTTTAAAAACTATTAAAAACAAAACACCATTGCAGTGTAGTGATGACAAAAGTAAGGTTGTTATTGAATCATGAAAATGCTTTTCAAGAATGAAAACATTTTTCGCGTTACATAGTTCATCTTTAGCATCCCTAGTTCCAAATCGTAGAAAGGGTTTTTTTTGCAGATGATACAGGGTGGCCATCCATATTTTGACCCAGTTTGATGGCGAATAACTTTAGAACAAATAAAGATATCAAGATGCGGTTTTTGCAAATATACTTATATATCTTTAAGGTTTATTCTCGTAACTTTACCATTTTTTTGTGACATTCCATTAGCTCAAAAACAAAATGGCCGATTTTCCGAAATACAACAACTTTCTTATTTTAAATGGAACGCCCTGTATATGTTTAAATATCTTTCCTTTTTAAACATATGTAACATAAGCTATGGTTATCTTAAAAAATAACGCATCAATTGACCTCCGAAGAATGGACTGTATGTCGATTAAGAATATTATTTTAAAAGGTCTTTTTTGAAAGGTCGCCTGTGAAAACATAACAACAACAAGCCTCGTTGTCAGCCATTTATCAGTTTTCAGTTATTTTAATTAGGCAGCGCCAAATGTTCTTGTTAAGTGAAAAACGAAAATGTGTTATTATGTTTGCCGAAACCAAATCATTAAAAAAATATCCAGATTTAGAAACATGTTTAATGAAGCTCCACCCAAATCCAAAAATTTAATTAAAATCTGGAACAGAAAATTCTGGAGTACAGGATCTTTAACCCGTAAAAAGAAATAAGTAAACAATGCGAATAGACTAAATAAAACGTTACAAATTCTGGAGATAACTCAGGAAGATCCAACATTGTCAATAAAAAAATCTTAAGTTTAGTTCATATACCTAGAACTACAGTACAAGAAATCATAAAAAAAGAACTTAAATTAAAGCCATATAAAATTCAAATGTCACAAGAAAAAAAAAAGAAACTAATTTCTCAAAAAGGGTGGAATTTTCCTAGAGAATTCAACATTAATTAAGGAACAATATACATTTTTGAATATACTAATGTCAGACGAAGCCATTTTTCATCTCAATGGAGAAGTAAATAAGCATGACTGCAGGTTTTGGGCAACAGAAAATCCTCGACAATATAAAGAACACGTTAGAGATTCGCCAAAAGTCACAGTCTGGTGTGGTATCTCAAAGCAAAAAATTTATTGGCCATTTTTTTTATGAACTCTTGGACTTACGTTGATATGCTAAAAATATTTTTTAATCCCCTATTGCAAGAAAAAAATCTATTAAATTTCGTCTATTTTTAACAAGATGGGACGACATCACATTATGCTAAGATTACCAAGGATTCACTGAGCAACGTTTTTGAAAACCGGTGGATTGGAAGAAGGGGCCCTATTTCCTGGCCAACTCGTTCACCAGATTTGACTATTCCACATTTTTTTTCTGTAGGGATATGTGAAAGAGAGGTATTATTGTCCACTACCTTAAAATTTAAAGCAAATAAAAATTAATAGCCGTAACATAATAAAAAATATTCCTGAAGAATGTTTAGTTAATTGTTTTAATAAGTTTTTTTCAAATTTAAATAAGTCCGTCAAAGTCAGCGGGAGGCGTTTTCAACATTAACAGTAATTTTTAAAAAAATATTTAAACATATACAGGGTGTTCCATTTAAAAAAACAAAGTTGTTCTATATCAGAAAATCTGCCATTTGAGCTAATGGAATAAACTTTAAATAAAAATAAGTGTATCTGCGAAAACCACATCTTGATATCTTTATTTGTTCTGAAGTTATCTGTATTAAAATAGGCGGATCTACAAAGAAAATTTACTCCCAATTTAATAAAAAGTTAATTAATGACCATTTTCAACTATGACTATATCTATATTGATTTTCTTTTTAATCTAACAAAATATATTAAAACTTACTAAACTTCGTTAAAACATAATAAAGAGCAATAAATTACAAAAAAATATTTTATTTTTCATTTGATTATTAATAAGGTTTTTACATATCTTAAAACATTAAACAAAACTGTAATTATAGCGGGGGACTTTAATATTAACTTTAACTCGGATTTAAATATTTAATAACAAAGCCCACCAGAAAACAGAACTGCATAGACAAATTTTTTGTTAAATCAAGAAATAACTTATATTTCCAATGTAATTCAAAGAAGTTTATCAGATCACTGCGCAATAACATTAAAGGTTGAAGTTCCTAAAGAAATAAACAAACGTGAACAACATTGGCACAGGCCTATAACTCAAGCGGGCTTGTCTTCTTTTCATGACTACTTATCACGGGAATCTTGGAATTTTATCTCCGACTCTAACTTATCAGTAAACGAAAAATGTAACATTTTTTAAAATATTTTACTGAAACATATAGCAAAAGCTTTTCCAATTAAAAAAAGAATGGTCCCTAATAAAAATAATATTCAATGGTTTACTGACGAACTACGCGAAATGCGCGAACATTTACTTTTTTACAGGATTTAAAAAGTCAATATCCCAATATTCCCAACATAGCATATACAGTAAACTCTTTTCGTATGCAATACAGAAATCAAATTAGGATTTGCAAACGCAAAGCCAATGAAAAATATATAAGGAACAGTGGAAATCAATCAAGGGCAATGTGGAATGTCATAAATTCCAAAGGGAAAGTAACAATTCAAAAACTAATTCTAGTACCCTTAACGCTCATGACTTAAAAAATTTTTTTGTTAACGCTCCTAGCAATCTTTCAAATAACATAAGTGGTTCTTTTGATCCGGTTGAAATAATTCCACAATCAAATCATACATTTTCTTTTCGTCCTATTTCATATATTCAAGTGCGTGATCTCATAGATAATATGAGAAATAATCCAAGTAAAGATGTTTATGACCTAAATTAACCTCTAGCCAAACTTATAAATCTAGCTATTGATAAAGGTACTTTTCCAGATTGTCTTAAAATTTCTAAGGTGATACCTATTTTCAAAAAGGGAGATCCTAATGATCCTAATAATTACCGGCCAATATCAATAATTCCCATAATAGCAAAGATATTTGAAAAAGCCTTCTTCTTCAACTAGTAAATTATTTTGTGGATAATTCTTTGTTTTCATTGGCTCAGTTTGGCTTTGTTCCAAATGGTAAGACTGTTGATGCCATAAACAATGTTGTTGGTTCGATAGCGGAGGCCTACGAGGATAAAAGTACGCGGGAGGCAGCTTTTTGGATCTAACCAAGGCCTTTGACTGTGTCCAGCATGATATTTTGCTTAAAAACTTCAAAAGTATGGAGTATGTAAAAATTCAGTTAATCTACTTTCAACTTATTTGAAAAATAGAGAACAGATAGTAACCCTCGATGGAAAAGCGTCAACCAAATTATCCTGTATGTTGGGGGTACCACAGGGGTCAGTCTTGGGACCCTTGTTATTTCTGATCTTTATTAATGACCTTGACAAATGTATGGTAAATTCCCTTTTTACTCTGTATGCAGATGACACAACGTTGTTTAGTGCAGACAGACACTTGGATATTCTTCAACATAACTTGCAGAGCGAGGTTTCCAGAGCTGCAGAATGGTTCTGCGCAAACAAATTAAAACTGAACGAGAGTAAAACGTGCCAAATGATATTTTCTTTGTGTGATCTTTCAAATGTAAATAATCCGGTAAACGTAAGGTTTTTGGGTGTTCTTATGGATCCTAAATTAACATGGGACCAACATATAGATCAACTAGCTTCAAGTTTAACAAGAACCGTCTTTTTAATAAGAAATCTTGTAGGCGAAGTCTCCAATTCAGTGATAAAAACAGCTTATTATGCACTGTTTGAAAGTACTTGCACCTATGCTATTCTTGCATGGGGTCAGTCATGTCATACCAGCCGTCTTTTTGGATTACAACGCCGGGTTTTAAGAGTTATGCTAGGGCTAAGTTTTCGAGATGATGTACGGGAATATTTTATAAAGCAAAAAATATTAACTCTTCCATCTTTATATATTTTGTATGCACTTCTACATGTTAAATCAAATTTAAATGAATACTTACAGCGTTTTAATATACATTCTCATAATACAAGGGGGAGAAGCAATTTACAAATACCTTTTACGAGAGTAGAGAGAAGTCGTAACGCCCTAAACTACTATGGTCCAATATTTTTTAATCACCTGCCCGAAAAAGCAAAGATTTGCCGTAAAATTTAAGGTCAAATTAAAGCAGGTCCTGCTAAGTAGTGCTTGCTACTCTTGACGAGTTTTATGAACTGTTTAAGTAACTAGTGTAGTTGTCTTTGTGGTAGATTTTATGTTTTATTTATACATATTTTACTTTTACGTAGTTTTTTAGTTTGTCAATGTATGTAATTATATGTGGCGTATGTAAAACCTTTATTGTTGTTGTAAACATGAATAAAGTTATTATTATTATTATTATTATTGTCCCTGATTAAAAATGAAATCCCGTTTTTTTTCCAATTAAGTGTTTGTTTCTTACTGTAGATTTATTTACTGGATTTTGTTCACTCAGCATAAAAAGGTTTTCTTTTTTATTTTGGGGCAGTTCACAAAGGCTTAAAGCCTAACTACTAACCTACCGGAAGTGTCTTAAGTAAAGTAGGAGCGACTAAAACATTTGGGGGTTTGGGGAGCAAAACGAAAACATCTGCAGGCAGCAGATTTCACACTCTAGCTATACACTCTGAGGATGAAAATAAAAAGTGGGCTCTCGTCAGACATTTTTAAAGGTATGTTTAAGACACTTTACGTTGCTCAATTGGGAGCTGCGAGTAAAGGAATTATAATAGCTTATTCCTTTAAGCAAAAGCTGTGAAAACACATATAAAAGAGCAACATATCTCCTACAGCTCGTCGGTGGCCAAGAAAAGAAATATTTCTTGTAAAAGTCGGATTATTAATAAAAACCACTCCAATTTGGGGGGAGACGCCATCCCTAGACATGTCGACAATAATTTTAAAAAATCCTGTCTCACCCAAATGATAATGGTAAAAAACCTTTTTGTTTTTTTATGAAAAACAACAGCCAAAACCTCTGTATTTATTCTTTTCCACCCGTAACATTCAAAATAAAATTATTTCTACATAGAGAAGAAATTTCCTGTGTATAATAGAAAATCTCTGTAAACCCGACTCCGTAGGTTTTCTCGGCTATAATCGGATTTCCGAATGACTAGTTCGGAGTATAGAAATAGAAAAATCAGACAGGCCCTTCCTACGATTTGTTCCCTTTCTATCCCATAAAAATGTACATAAGTTTATTTCTTTCATTGCTTTACTTATTTTTTTATTTAATTTTGAACTTTTGAAATGATCCTAACCTGCGAATCTTTGTTTACTTATGTGTTTATTTTTCAAGTCATATTTTAATTATTCGAATTACATGTAATTACCTAGAGTGTTGTAAAGTTTATATTTAAATAAATAAATTAAATTATTAAAGTTAGGTGTTTGTGGTCTGTGGTTTGAAGATTATAAATTGGAAAAAGTTTTTATGCATATGCACAACTTTAGGGTAAAAAAAGTCTTGTCCCAAGCCTCCAACAGTGTTTTAAATGTATTTTAACTGAAACAAAACATATTTTTAAACATATTTGGACATTGCACTTTAAACTAAAGCATTGATAATTGTTTGCGTTTTTTATTCTTCTCCAAAATTTTCTCACATTTTTTTAAAATATTTTAGGATTTTTCAACCAAGTTTCTATTTTATAAAATAATCTGAACACCCTTTTGGATTATCCTTTAAAATGTACTAATAATTTGTCTGTATATTTCCCTACCAAATTTTACATTTTTTAATAAAATTTTAAAAAACTATTTGAAGCTCTTTAACTACATTGCGCCAAAAAAGTATCGCATCACCTTTATTTTTTACATAATTAAGTGTAAACACACCTGGGGTAAACTTAAATTCTTCTAAAAAAGGAGGTTTTAAGATATACAAAAAGCTAAAACGTTAAAAAAGAGCAAGGCTTCAAGGTTTTGATAATTAAAAAAATCTGCTACTATCGGTAAATCTTTCGTAAATTGTACATTTTTTCACAAATCATCCTATGTTTTCATGTTAAACAATATAGTATATTTCCGAGCCACTTAGAGAAAATGATATAGAGTACCAATTAGTGATAGAAAGGAAAAATCTTACTCTTCTGGCTCTTTTTTACCCCTATTATTGAGGAGACGCCTGATGACCTTGCAAAAGTATGTTGCCAATTCTTTCCTTAATCAGACTATTAATTTTCCTTTTTTAACAGTTGCGTCTATATTAATAATATTTAAATTAATTTTTAATTTAAAATAATCATAAAATTATTATTTGGTTGTCTATAAAAAAAAAAAATGGCGATAATTAAGGAAACATGAATTACATTCACCTCGAATTTTTGGATCTTGTAAACATATAAATCCGTTTATTCAAAATAGCCTACCTTTAACACATTTATGAGGACGCAACCATACAATGTTGCAAAATTTACAACATTTCTAAAAAACAGGATACGTAACCCAAATAATAATTATTTTTGGCAAAAGGTAAACGCTATGAGTTTAGTGTCTGGTCGATGTTCATTCGCACATAAACAGGTTTAGATAAAATTGTGCTTGATACTGCAGTTTGTTTTAATCTTTTCAAACTTTCATTTTCTGCAAAATATGTCATGAAATTGTCATAAAAACTGTAAAGAACTTAAAAAAAATCTCAATAAATAATTTTGTTTTTCTATCTGGTGTATACCTAGAAATTTGAACATAAACATATTGAAATACCTTAGTACTTAGCACTACAACTTGCTTTAATCTTTCCTTGCAAATTTTTATCTCCTGTATAAGAACACATTCTATTGTGTGTGTGGTATACCAGGCGTCACAAATTCTAATTTTTAAATAATATCAAGATTTTAAAGAAGATAAAAATTTTTACAATAAATAATTTTCCACCAGTATTTCTTTTAATGGAAGTAAGCCTAGTAATTAACAGCCAAACATCTTTAGACAAAATTATGCTTGAATCACAAATTAAATTCACCACTATTTTTTTTATCTATTTTCAGTCAATACTCGCATCAATACTACTAAATGTCACATACCAATTTGACCAGCTGATAACCAATAAATAATTACAGCAGGCAAGCGGAACCGCTGCATCTTTAGCAAAAAGATCAGAAAAAACAAATCCGTATTAACCTTGTTAGTTTGGCCTTTTTAAAGGGCATTTGTTGATCCTCCCCTGGACATATCCATGCCGTTTATATTTTGCAAATACTTTAAGGACAATACACTCTATTAAAATCCAGGTTTAAATTAAAAGTTTAAAAAGGATGGTAAAACACAAACCAACACTAACCTAATAAACGATCTTTCATTTACCAGAAGAATTTCTGTCCTTAAAATGTCCAAATATTAAAAACGATTCGCTCGTGTGCACTACACAATTTTGGCTGTTTTGTTTTTTTTTTCCTTTTACCCATTTCACCTAATTGGGGGTTTTCTGGGTAATTAAAAGCCTAATTACCAGCTCCCATATTTACACATTCGAAAATGACGATATTCTATAAAAAATTTCATCCCGATTTTAACCCCCGGATTTATTCTAAAATGTTAAAACAGATAACTTTAATCGTAATCAATAGCATATATACCAATTTTCATACTTCCAAGTCCAGAATGACGATATAAACTGTCACCCCCATTCTATCCCTTTAAAAGGGGGAGTTTCCTAAAATCCTTTCTTAGCGGATGTCTCATGCTCAGAATTTACCTTTTTGTCAAATTTCGTCTTCATTGGTTTGGTAGTTTTCGAGATTTCGCGATTTCGTGAGTATGTAATATGAATGAATAAATGTGTGATCTTTCGGTTTTATATACAGCCTGTACTAAAAGTATGGAACCGGCTAAATATCTTAAAAACTAAAAGACATAGAAAAATACTTTTAATAAAAATGTCGTATGAAATCACACAAGGTATTTCGTTAACTTGGGAAAATGCTTGATGCTTATTAGTCAAATTGACTTTAAATAAAACTCATTTTTATTGAAATGGAAAGGCAAAAAATTTTAATAAATCAATTAGTTAAAAAGGTTCAGTGTTTTTTAGGAGTTAATTTACAAAAAGGTTTAACAAAACAAAATGAAATAATATAAAGAATATGGAAAACAAAAAGCAAATTAATGGTTTACTGGATTTTACTTTTTAAAAATCTGAAATTTGGGTAAATCAATGTTAAATGACTTTTAGATAGAACAAATTTTTATGCATAAAAAAGAAAAATTCCCGCATGTACAGTAAATAAAAATTAAAAACATTATGATTATCTAAAATGACACCCCAAAAAAGAGCTTGAAAATTTTAAAAAAGTTCCTCGATGAACAATCAATAAAATTAACTTTGATCCTAAACCTAATAGTACTGTTAGATACACAATTTTCCCTTTTCTATTTCTGCAAAAATGAGAGTTCCTATTTTAAAAGTATATTTGACTCTAAAATAGTCATCATTTAAGGTCAACTTTAAGGTCACCATAAAATTTGTCTCATACAACTTTTTTATTTAATTTTTTATGGCTTTTAATTAGGCTGTATATACAGTCGAACTTCGGTAACTCAAACCGTGACTTGACTTTAAAAAATTTCGAATAATTGAGATTTCGAGTTATTAAACAAAATTCTTGATATGCATTAACTAAGTTTATTTTTAATGTGGTAACGTAATAAATTTATGTATATTATGGAATCATTTAGATACACCAATTGTACATAAAAATAAACATAATATATACTATACTACTCATTATTTAGGAGTAAAAAATTCGGTTATTTGTGACTAACGAGAGGATTTTTTATTTTGGTTTTCAACAAAATCTTTAATGCCTATTAAAGCGAGATACAAAATATCCGTTATGTGCTCATCTGTTTTTAAATACGAATGTAAAATTTCCAACGAATTGGCCACCGACTCATTTAAAGGTTGTTGCATGTCATCCTTAAACTGTGGGTCATTTGAAGTTCAATATCACATCCATATGGATAAAATCATAAATAACACCCATGCGCGATTCAAACCATCGTAAGCTTTACATTGCTTTTGTGGGTTTGATTTCTTCGTCACTATTTCTTTAAATATTCATTTGAAAAATCAAAAGAATCTCATTCTTCTTTTTTCCATTAGAATACTGACCAAAGCCGACAGGAGAAATGGTCTCAGACTTAACATCAATATTCCGACTTTGGGATACTTTATCGACACAATCCATCAAAGTTATGTTGATTTTTTTTATTTTCTTCCAAACATTTTAATGTTATTTTTTAATCCTTTGCCGGTAATGGCATTTTAAATTTTGTATAACACCTTGATCTAACTACCTGCATGTGATGCTCTAAAACAAGCCGTGTTAAAAACACACAAAGTTAAGGACTTCCCGAAAAATTCGACTTATCAAATGTTTCGTTCGAGTTATCAAGATATTCGAGTAATGTTCTAGTTATCAAGCAAAGTTTTCAAATGTTCACTCCCATTTATTCATTTTTGGAACGCAACTTATGCTTTATGTTAGATATGCACTTGACCACTTATAAGGTGTCCCAGAAGTAATGATCACAGACAACAGCAGATTCCTTAGGTCGAATTGCAATTAACGAAACCTGCCCTATTCCAAAGTTGATAATAACCAAGATACAGAGTGTCAAACTTTTAATTTTGTTTCGTTTCGTAAATTTCAACCAAAGACGTAGCGGCAAAATTAAAGATTTGAGTTTTTGAGGCAAAAATTCAATTCGTAAATATTTTGATGTTGCTAGTAGAGCGAGCTACGGCCTACCTTACTTGTTTTAGATGGGGATAACTTTTTAAGCAAGTATATTCACCTGTTAATTAAAATACCATAATTCCCGCTACGTCAAAAATGTATACCTCATTTAGGTCTCTAAGATAACTGTTTTCGAGATAAACACACTTTAAAGGACCCCGCAATGTTACTCTGGGACACCCCGTATACAGTCCAACTAATAGCCATAGAAAAAAAACTTAAATTAAAAAAGTTGATGGGATCAAACGAGATATTTTATGGTGACCTTAAAGTTAACCCTAAAAATGGCCTTGATGAATATTTTCGGGTCAAATATACTTTTTAAAATAGGAACCCCAAACGCGTGCTTGCCCACCGGGATGCCGGGAGGTTCACGGTTGGCCCTTGTAAGGTTGTTTGAAAACAATTGGTCGAAATCCATTTTCCATGGGAAAATTGGGGGCTCCTTTAAAGTGCGTTTATCTCAAAAACAATTGCTTCTAGAGACCGAAATAAGATATACATTTTTGACGCAGAGGGAATTATAGCAACTTCTTTTTTAATAAACAGGTCAATATACTAAGCTTAAAAAAAGTTATGCTATCTAAAACAAGTGGGGTAGGATAGGATATGGATAAATTTAAATTTCTTGCCTTCAAGAACCCCCAAATCCCCAATTTTGTACCGCTATGTCTTTTAGTTAAAACAAAATTAAAAGTTTGACACCCTGTTTCTCAGTTATTATCAACTTTGTAATAAGGCAAGTTTACGTAAATTGCATTATTTTAACCTAAGGAGTCTGCTGTTACTCTGTGTTCCATTACTTTTGGGACACCCTGTATGTTTATTTTGGAACGCAACTTAATGCATGTCGTTAGATATGCTCTTGACCACTTATATTTATTTGACATCCTAAAGCGAAGCGGATGCAGAGTTTATTTTAATAAAATTCATAAATAAAATATCAGAAACGGAAATGTTATTCAACACGTTTCTAATATTCCATACTTTAAGGTGTTCTTTTTAAACAATACATAAATGCGACCTTTTATTTAGAATGCAGCTCTGTATTGTGTATAAGATATTTAAAAATAGCTTTCCATCTCCTATACTCAAGGGTCAAATTCGGGATTCCAGGTTTAGCAATAAGTCAACTTTTCCTGTGCGGTTATATTTCCCGCAGGTAACCGGGGTCTCCAGTCCTTCTCATGCATTATGCATGAGATATTTTCGTTTATACAAGAAAACAGTCACCTACATAATTTTCTCTGGTTGGGCAACTTTGTTCCCAACTTTTCGGCTCGTAAAGAAAATGAAGAATTACCGCCTGCGTCGCCGAGGAAAATTGTTTTATTTTCATTGCTTTGTAAATAAGGTGGCAAAAAGTTTTTTTTTTATATTGGCGCATAAAAAATTAGGGAGATATTATGGTTACGGCAGACGAACTTTGTTAGGGCATGGTATTTATTTTTTAAGTAAGAAACTTTTTATGAGGGTGGAAATTAAATGTAATAATTTCATTTATTTTTAATTTACTCTGAGAACAGGGTTGTCGTCTATCCTAAGTGACATAGAAATTCGAATACCCATCAGTATTTTATTTTGGATAAATGCTTTTCTTGGTGATAATAGCAAATTTGTAGTCATTAGTTCAACACTCCGTTATCTAATTGAATATTTGTCGATTTGCAACTTAGTTGGCAAATTAAAGTGACTTAAATACCGGGTGTCAACGAAAGAATTACACACATCTTCACTCCGTTGCCGTTGAATAAAAGATATCATATTAAAACAAAGACAAATACAAGGTGTAAACAGGCAATTTTTAATTTAATCGGTTGAAAGTTATTACTTATTCCGATGTAGTTGAAAGGGAAGTGGATTTTATGTGAAACGCTGTATGTTTTATAAGCAGTCGTATAGGGCTTAAAATCCCCTTTCCAGGGACATATTATCACTATATCTACGGCATTTGTTTTAAAAATGGCGCCCAAGAAAGCATTTTTGTTAAATTCCATAAGGCAGCGATCTGTGACTAATAGAAAACACTTTTTTTAAATGCTTCCTATCTGCAAGCAAATAGCATCTAGTGATATATCATTAGAAAGGGAATTTAAAGTCCTGTCTGTAAGGGCCCCCGCGCCCAGGCAACTTAATCACCGACAACAAGTTGCTTCTCAGTTTAGTCAATGGATTTCGTGGAAGCTACATGCGCTGTTGCGCTCATTCTAAGACGTCGCAAAAACAAGCAAAGGAACAAAAAGTTTTGGGTACATCCAATAATTAGTTCTAGACTTTTTGATGGGCAATTTTATAAGCTGTTTAATAAATTGAAAGAATATCCAAATAAGATCTTTAGTTACTTTAGAATGAGCATAGAAACTTTGATAACTACTGGTTACCCTTGGACTTACCAAAATACGTCATTACGTCAGGCTCCACCACCTCAAGACTGGCGGTGACTCTAATAGAAAATAATAATACTAGGTGCCAATATTTTAAATTATTTATTGCAAAAAATAATAAAAGCGCTCTGAACATGGGCCGTTAAGCAACTGAATAGTTGAAAGTGCGCGCGGTCAGACAGAAACCCACGTGGTCTATTTCTGCCGGCAACTGTTTACTTACCCTCGGAATAGGTCCAGGCGCAACTATTTAGTTGCGGCAACTAAAAAGTCGCCGGTGCGCGGGGCCGCATTCAATACTGTGTGTTTCATTCGAATTTTACAAAGCAACCAGATAGTTGCTTCGAAAAAGTTGCCAGTGTGTGGGGCCCTAACTGCCTATAAAAATATACCGTGTACTAATTAAAACGATAGTTTTTCAAAATACCATTTGCCATACCATTTCGGGTATTTATTGTTATTACTTTTTTTAAATTTTAGTTGCAAGTTTCTCACAACAAACCGACTTCTTTAGAAACGACCAATAAATGAGTTATCCCTTTAATAAACTGATTAAAAATTATTCAAATTTCTTTTTTAAGTCTTCTAACCAAGATTATATTAGATTAGATTATTTGAGCGGAGATGGCAAAAATGACCTCCACCACTACAGCCTTACCAGATTTATTGTGGTTTCTCCTAACGTTCTTTAGAGTACCTTGTCCAGGCCCGTCTTCTTAACTAGACTCCAGAGTGTTGACACTGGCCACTCCATATATCTTGCCGTTTTGGACTTTCCTCTCCAAGCCTAGTAAACCTAAGCCTACATAGTGCTTAGCAGTGGCACCAAACATGTACGGCTCCACCAGGCCTATTTTTTTCAGGTGCTTGTGGTGTTTGCAATGTCCTGTTAGTTGACCTACCGTTATACTTACGACCTTACGACTGAGGCTCAGTAGGTCCGAGGTAAACTTGGCCGAGCAGGTCTTAATGAACTGCTTTGCCTGTCGTTGTCCTGGTGTTTGTACCCACCAGCTTTGAAATTCTCTGTCTACCCAGCTCTTAATAGATACTTAAAAGAGGCCGAGATTTCACAGAATGGCTCAGGGCCTATCATTTCCGTAGCTGATCTTCTTTTGGCTAGGTTGTCGACCTCTTCGTTACCTGGGTGGCCCTCGAGGCCTGGTACCCAGGCTACCGTAAGTTTGTTTGCCAAGCCGACTTTTTCCAGGGCCTGTATACAGTCCCCCCCCCTAGTTTGGAATTAACTTTTGGAAAACTAATGGCCTTGAGGGCCGCTTGGCTGTCTGAGTAAATTACGATGTGTTTTCGGCACAATGCATTATTGCTGGGATTTCCGCTTGGAAAACCGTGGCGTGCTGACCAAGACTATATACCAAGGTTATCTTTTCTCTAGGCTTGTCTCCATAGATGACCAGCTCCTACTCTCTTGTTGGTATTGGAGCCATCTGTATGCCAGATATGATCGGCTTTAATAGGAGGGCCTTCTTTACAGTCCTCCCTATCTGGCATGACAATCCGAAAGTGTCTGTTGAAGATGAAACGAGGAGTTGACCTGTCCAAGGGCATCTCAAACAATGAGCTAATCTCTTGGTCCTCCTCTATTTCCCATTTTGAGGTCCTTTGATGTCCTATAATTGGACTTTGACCTCGTTTGAGTCTATAGAGTACCGCCTTTACCTCTCCCTGTATGTAAATATGGAGTGGCGGCAGGTTTAGCAGCACTTCCAGGGCTGCGATTGGAGTTGTTCTCATAGCTCCCGTGATGCAAACGCATGCTAGCCTTTGCACACTTTGAAGTTGTCTGGTTGCTACGGTCTGCGTGACCCTTGCCCCCAGGCAACTGAGTCGTAGGTTATCATGGGTCTTATTACCTTTTTATGCAACCACAGTTTCATCTTTGGGTTATGTCCCCAGCTTTTTCCACAAAGCCTGCGACATCTCCCAAAGGCGATTTTTGCCTTCTGAACAACTTTGTTGAGGTGTGGTCCCCAGTTCATCTTTTGGTCAAAAATGACTTCTAGATACTTGACCTCTTTTGAGAAGGGGAAATCTGAGTGCCCTTAGTGCTCTTTTCTTTGTGAAGGGAACGATAACGGTCTTTTGTGAATTATCCGACAGGCTTTCTTCCCTGCACCATTCGTCTACGATGTTCAGTGCGTTTTTCGTTCTTTCTGAAGCAAAATCCAAGTGCTTGCTTCTAACTTACGATGACAATGTCGTCTACGTAACTGAGGCAGTGGAACCTCTCTTTGGCCATTTTTGCCAGAAATTCGTCGACTAGGATCGCCCAGTATAATGGTGATACACCTCCTTGTGGGCAGCCCCTTCCCACCTTAGCCTCCATGGTGTCCTCGCCCAAGGTGGATCTAATGACCCGGTTTCTTAGGCTGGCCTTCATCCAGTAGCATATGGTGTGTGAAATGTTTCTTCGTGTGAGAGCCTTCATTAAAGATCCTGTTGGCACATTATTGAACGCCCCTCTGTGTCTAGAAATGTGCCAAGCACCATCTCTTTGTCATCGATTGACTTTGTCAGGAGTCTGCTTAGATCATCCAGAGCGGAGTCCGCAGACTTTCCTGATTAAAAGGCATACTGGCGGTTACTTAAAGGGTATAGTGATAGTATATTACCCTTTATGTATCTTTCAGCATTTTGAGCAGGAACGAGGATAGACTTATAGGTCTATGTGACTTAAGCGTTTGATCTGAAATTCTGCCTATCTTTGGCAGGTAGACTACTGTAGCTTTTTGCCATATTTTTGGTATGTAGCCCCAGGCAATGCATGCTCTGTAAATTTTGCAGAGATGCGGTAGTAATATGACCTGTCCTTTTTGGAGTAGTACCGGGTAGATTTCATCAGGGCCTGGCGACTTGTACTTCTGACCAAAATTAACTGTTTGTTATTTGACTTACGACGATACGTTATTTTTGACAGATTACAAGTTTTTTACAAAAATTACATATTTGACAAACATAATTTTTGGCTGGCACAATTTTGTATAGCAGATATTTTTTTATCTAGTATCATTTTTTACGTGCGTCATACTCATTGATAACGTCGAGGAAATCATCCATTCTCACCTACATTATAGAAAAGATTGCGCAAGCCGGGTATCCAGATTGCTAAATATGGAGCAAAAACGCAATGTGTTAAGTCTCTACTGAGCCTCTCCGTCAATACAAAGATGAAACTGATGCATTTTTAAATATTTTGCTTACCTGCGACGAAACCTTGGATTTACCAGTTTATTTCAGAATTAAAAAGATTAATTATAATAAAGTGGCGCCACTTAAACTCTCCAAACTTAAAACAGGAAATATTGTGCTTTTAGCCGGTAAAGTAAGAAATTCCGTCTTCTAGGACAGCAAGAGTGTTCTCTTGACCGATTGTTTTTAAAGAACTACCTACCATTAATTTCCCTTATTATTCTGACTTATTCAAAAAATTAAACCTACATTTTGTTTAAAAAGGAAAAAAAACTTAAATAAAAAAATACTTTGGGTTGTTTTTCCACATCCACCTTTAAGTCCGGACTTATCACCATGTGACTTCCTTCTCTATGAAAGAAGTAGTGGGTGGCATTATACTGGTTGCAGTTAAATGAAAGGTTACTAATTTAAACTGAGTTAGTAATAAAGTTAACTGACAAATTCCAATTTACATGCGAATCCTCACCGTAATAGTATCTTTATTAAAAATGCTTGTTAAAAATTATTATATCACCTTACAGTGACGGTTAATTCAAAACCGTTATGGGAAAGTAGTTGCAAAGATTTTTTTTATGTTACAAAAAATTGTTTACAGTAAAAATTAGACTCCATTTTATTCTGACTTGGAATTTGACCTAACCGATTATCCATATTTCCCCTCCCGTTCCCGATACAAAGCTATCATTTTCAGCAAATTATTCTTGACAAAGTAGCAAAGGAAACGGGTTAATCTCTGGAGCCTCGACAATCTTGAAAGTTTGAATTACGAGAAGTGGATCGTCTTATTCAAGTAATGAACATGTCAAGAAAGTAATCAACACGCCTTACCGTTGGGAAGGTGATCTGGACCTGTCGACCTATACGTCCCTTTTGACGCTTTCCAGGTCTCCGAAGCCGCAGGCGATTAATGTACTGCTGCGGATTCTCTTGTCCACTGTCGCACAAACTGATGGATGTTAGGAGAAAGGAAAGGTGTAGATAGGAGGAAAAAGATTTAAAATTACGTTTGTATAGGGTGCTATAAATTTAGTGAAGAGATCTGGCATTACAAAAATTTTAACAAATA
>JAHBCN010009930.1:0-33285 GCA_019359885.1 Listronotus oregonensis | reverse complement strand
AAGACCAAGACCAAGACCAAGACCAAGACCAAGTATCTGAAAGACCAAGACCAAGACCAAGACCAAGACCAAGACCAAGACCAAGACCAAGACCAAGACCAAGACCAAGACCAAGACCAAGACCAAGACCAAGACCAAGACCAGGTGGTGCAAGACCAAGACCAAGAACAAGACCTTGTTTTGGCTTGCAAGACCAAGACCAGGCTTGCAAGACCAAGACCCAGACCAAGACTAGCCCGGTCTTGGTCTTGGTCTTGCTTTGCTCATCACTACCAAAGTGTGCTATTTTTAGGAAAAAAAAACAATTTAGAACAAGACATTTTATGGCACATTAATACCTTACTTAATTTTTTGATTTGGACGAGAAAGGCCGTGTGCTTTTTTTAACTTAATTATTAACCCTATTACATTATAATAAATATCAAACATAATATTTTATTTCTCGTAAACAGTTGATTTTATCGATGTCAATCAAGAGTACCTTTTTTAGTTTTATGTTAAAGCTATTCAAAAATAATATTGTTGAGCCTTTATCATACAGGGTGTTAAAAAAATTGCTATTATTGTGTCAGAGCTAGTCCGTCCGTGGCAAAGCAAATAAGCCAAATATGATTTAATGGGTTCATTTTAAGAAGACTTATCTGGTAACCATCATATTAAAAAATATTAAATTACGCCTAGTATTTTAAAAGTTATTTACAAAAAAACGATTTCCAGGGTCGTCCGTTATGTACCTGTATCTCCATAGGGGAGGCTCGTAGGAAAAAAGTTTATGGGAACTTGTCATAATATTTTTAGGTTTTCTATTAGATTCCGAAAGATTGCCCACATATTCTGGGACACCCTGTATAGGACTATTGATCTGGGATACAGGGTTTTGAACCTATTAGCGATTATCTTCAGAATGATTGCAGTTATGTAACCGCTATGACTACGACGCTGATTGACTTTAAAAAAAATCTGTATTGTTTTTTATACGATAGTGCTTCTGAACATTTAATAATCTAATTTAAAATTCTGTAAAAAACTACGCAGTGTTGACAAGTTCTGACAACTGTTGCTAGTCGTATTTTTGTAACATTGTATTTCAATTAATATAAAGAACAATATGCTTACATTTTATCTTGTCAGTTGCAACAAGACCAAAAGCTCTTAAAGTAAAAATAGTTATTACTTATTAATTAAGAAGAAAAACTTTCCACGTTACAAAAATATTCTGGTGTTTTTTTTTCCTAAAAGCTTTTAGTTTTATTTTTTATTTTATTCAAATGCCCCAGTTTTATCCAACTTAATCAAAAAAGGAAGGTTGAAAAGCCATTAAATCTTTTTAATATCAGGTAAATAGGAACACTCTGCCGATCTGTATCAATACTAGATTAAATGTGGCTCACTTTACCTTGCAGGATTGTATTTTGGCCGAATGCTTCTAAAAGGAAGAGAAGTTAAGCGAGCTACTGGTGTTATCACAACCCTGTTTTAAACCTACAAATTAAGTTGCTTACAATGAACGAAAAAAAATGTAGTAGTTAATTTTATTGCTGTTTTTTTTAAATATAGTCCGATTTTTACATACGATTTTATAATTTACTTATATTTTTGAACAAAGTAATATAAAATGTAAAACGTAACTAAAATTGAAAAGTAAAAAACAGTTAAAAAACCTATTTGATTTTCAACCGTATATGTAATGTTGACATTAAAGAGTTTTTAAAATCATAAAAGTGTCACATTCCTGTAACTTTACATTTTATCGAGTTGGCAATGCATATGCCTACCTCTTTTTTATTTTTAAAGTTGTTTAAAATTTATACCTTTAATACAGATATCACTTATATTATAATAAAACCACCAGCGAGCAACCTATTATGTTTAATATTTATCCGCATAATAAGGTATTTTTAAAAAATAGCAACCCAATCTGGATTGCTTACAATAAATGAGCTCCTGGTGTATATTTTTGAATGATGAATTTCTATGGCGATCGTTCTTTCGAAACCGTTGACGTGGTTCATTTTCTTTTCACTAACGATTAGCGCCACCTAAAATAAGATAATAATAAAATAAGTAACGTATCTATAACTTCAAAAAACCTATAGTTTTGCATGCTTGGAGATATCCGTGTTGGATCTTTCTTTTTATTTAATAATGATTTTCTTATACAGTCAAAGGCTTCTTTTCCTTGGATAATTTGCCAATATACGCCAACAAAATCATCTCCAAGGCAGTATTTCTGGTTTCTTTCTGGCTACACCATGCTTCAAATTTTTGAAAAGCCGTTTGGTAGCAGCAAGTTCTCTCCAGTCTTGTCTGTCGCTTCTTTTAATTCGGGTTGGGTACAATCCATCGCTATATCTTCTCTTTCCGAAACCATTTTTTTTAGAGAAATCTATTATTTTTGCAGAAAATATCGAGCAAAAACAACGTCGTAAAGGCGCTGTTAATTTTGTCGTTTCGTCTTTTTTTATGGCTTTTAAGACCGTCAAAATTGATAACACTGGCAAAGAAAAATGTGAATGCTGATTTTTTCAAATGCAAATTTTACACTATCCAAGTTCTTTGACAAGGTATGTGGGATTTCGTACAATAAAATCTTTCAGCTTTGGCCTCAAAAAAAAAATTGTTTACAATCCTTGCTGTCTCGAGGTTTAGTTTATATCGACTCTCATAAATAAAACTACATAACCTCTTGACCAGCAATGAAGCATTTTTCGTCTCGAATTGTAATATACTATTGCTTTATTGGCAGATAACAAGTTGCTTTTCCATCTAATATTCCCAAATTGACAAATTGCCAAATCTGGTATTTTTAAGCCTTTAAAAGACAGAGGAAGCAAAGAATAGATAAAATAAATAAGCTGGCAGACAGTGTTATTGCCTAGTTGTTTATGAGGAGTTCTTAAACTTTTTTGTAATTTTTTTAAATACAGTACAGGTACAGTACAGTAGTGATAATAATAACAATGAATTAGTAATGAGATAATTATTTTGGTAAAAGACAGCTTATTACATTACTTTAGAATTATTGGTAATAAATAAAAATAGCGGGTCAATTTTAAATTACTTACTATTAAATTAAAAAGGGTCGGTAACTTTTAAATTATTTAAATACCCATTTAGTAACCCTTTGTTGTCATGGTTATATGTAGATATTTATACTAATTTTATTGAATTCTGTCAAAAAAATAAAACTGGGTATTTTTATATTTATGAATAAGGATTTTATCTGATGTTATCATTATGTTTAGTCTGACAATATTAAACTGTTGCTACGATTTATTTTGTATTGATAGTACCGACTGATCTTTAGTAAAAGTTTGTTTCTTGCTTTCGTCAAGTTTTGGACTGCAATATTCGGGTTTTTTTTTTCATCTATCCTACGTTTTTTTGTAATTTGAAATTCTAATAAACCAAAATGGTAAAGTATTGTATCATTTGCAAAGTAAAATTCATGAGAGGTACACAATGACGATTTTTCAGGAAAGTTTCGTTCCATAGGAGTAACTACGAGTAAGAATGATGACATTTTTTGTTTAGGTGTTTTTTTTAATCAAAAATAAACAGATTATAGATACTTTCAAAACAGAAACTATTTTAACTAGTACCAAAATGGTATTAAATTTGTTTTAAGGGCACAGTTAGGTTACAGGCGAGTAAACACGTGTAAAAACCAGAAAAAAATTATAAAAATCAAGCTGTTTATTGTCAAACTACGAACATAAACAGTTTGAAATAGTTGAGGGTTCTACTTCTATCTCCGGTTTACAGAAATCTCTTTCAATATTTTTAATATTCCGCTAGGTTAGGGCCAGTTCGAACCAACAAATCGGGGCCTCGAGCCAAACGGGCCTAGCGGATCTGGGGGGGCTATTCGAGTCTGTGAGTGTGAGCCAGCCTGACAGGCTGTTCTGGTCGGACTAGCTGTTGAGGCGTTTTTTGATTCCAGTTAACAGGTATATAATATTTATTATTATCACTTGTCACTCCTTTGATTGATTCCGATTAACAGGTGACGTTTTTTTTTCTATTATACTACTATTAGTTGGACGGGACTGATTTGGGAAATCAAAGATCTTCGCTTTAATCTAAATATTTAAATAATAATATACTATTCTTACATAGTGGTCTTTACCTGTCCTTTTTATGTTACATAACTAGATTGCATTTATTAAATAGTATATTGCTTGTATCCCTTAACCTTAAAACTAAAGATTTACATAAGTAGTTTTTAATCATTGTGATCCTAGATTTTTTAAAGCTGCTTAGGTCAGGAGTCAATTCAGGTGGCGTTCTCGTGCCAGGCAGGCCTTTTTGATCGGGCGGGCCTACCAGTTCTTTTAGGTCGAGCGGACTTATCCAATTTCTCGGGCTTCTCGAAACAGGAGCATAATTTTATAGAAACGGGTCTGGGCCGGTTCGGGCTTTAAAAAATCGGCCCTTGCAGGGCTCTACCTTTTTGGGTAACCATCTACCACTAATATGGTGGTCATAATAACAATAATTATTAAAAGTTGTATTGTTACTGTGTGTTTATTTAATAGGTCACTTAGTGCCTACATATTTTAATTAACAAAGTTTTTAGAAGAAAATAATTTGCTCTCTAACGTTTTCTTTAGGATACACAAATAATTTTTTGCAAAACTACAAAAAATTGTCCATGATGTGCAATTTAAACAGTTTTAATAAGGAAAGCTGGTATTTTGCTTTTTCATAAAAAAAATATATTCTTATATTGTACCGAATATTTTGCGTTTTTCGACTTTTAGATTTTTTTACTGCAGGCGTATCGCCAAAGAGAGCCACTTTTTATAAATTCCATGGCTTGGAGCATTTTAAAAAAATTCCACTAGTATGAATAGTATCTTTTTCTACAAATAAAAATTTCCAAAATTTTTGACCAAACTATTTTCTTATTTTAAAAAATTCTAACCGTTTACCCAATACTTCTTGCGTCTTATAATTTTAGACGCAAATTTTTACACTTTTTGCTTAAATTAAAAGTGCAACCGTTTTCTAACTATCTGAAGTCAGATAAATCGAAAAATATACAATCCAATATCTCGCCTCGTGGCATCAATGCGGGTTTTAAATGCAGCCGACGTTTCCTTTAAAGGCTTTTATTTTGTCGGGAGACCTATAAAACTAGATATAGTGGCATTGCGAGAAAAGATGTGCGCCACTTTTATTAGTACTCCTATACCCCCTTTTGGAACATTTCACAAGATAATGCTTTAAGACCACTACGAATAAATAGGAATATTATCTGTTTACATCGTTTAAAACTTACAAAAAAATTACTTAACTAGAGACTACATGTAACATATTTGTTACGGCAACCGTTGTAATTTTTTGTCCCACGCAACCAGAACGAAGTCTCTTGAGTTTCTGGGTAAATTCCAGATCGTTGCTCTTGACATACCCAAAGTTTTTGACCCGGTCTGGGTTCCTTAGCAGGCTCGAGAGGCCTGTAACATATATATATATATATATATATATATATATATATATATATATATATATATATATATATATATATATATATATATATATATATATATATATATATATATATATATATATATCTATATATATATATATATATATATATATATATATATATATATATATATATATATATATATATATATATATATATATATATATATATATATATATATATATATATATATATATATATATATATATATATATATATATATATATATAAATATATATATATATATATATATATATATATATATATATATATATATATATATATATATATATATATATATATATATATATATATATATATATATATATATATATATATATATATATATAAATATATATACAGGGTGACCCAAAAAGAAAGTATATATCAAAGTTATATTTTTTCTTATGGAACACCCCATATTTTTTTATATTTTTAGATACTATAGACCAAACAAAGGTGAGTTATTGTTATATTTTCTATACCTAAAACTGACCGTTTCTGAGAAATTTAGAGAAATTTAAAATTACAGACCATAATTTAAAAATTGTTTTCACCCTGTAACATATAACGAGGTGCTCGTAATTAAATGTATTGCTTAGCTCAAGGTTTAAGTTAACTATCACATACACAGAAAAAAACATATTATCAAATAGAGTATTTAGATATTTTTATTTATATTTATTTATATTGAAATTACCGATTCTTATTTGAAGAAAGCCACCATAAAAGAAATATTTCAAAATGATTAATAAAATTATTTCATATCCTCAGAATATATTTTTACTTTAAAAATATAGTCTAAAGCTAAGACTCTCATGATTTTGGTTTGAACTTCTTTGTTCTTCAGTTTAAAATAACCTATAATTTTACTTTGAATTTCAGTTACTTTTAAAATAAAAACTGGTCATTTACAATTAAAATGACATATTTTTTAAAGGACGCGTCCTGTATGTTCAATTTGAAATATTTGGATTGCTCAATTTGAGAATATATTTGCAATATAATCTAAATATAAAATTTTTGAAATTCGGAAATTTTCATTTCTAGAAAGTTCACCTGCGATGTACCCCGATTGGCACCGGAAACTGGCGGTACTCGGTCTGCCCGGTCATTCGTGTGATTATAGATCAAGGTGAAGGGTATAGCGAAATTTAATCGGACTGTTCTCGTCTCGTTGCACGTGTTTTGGTTTTGGGTGTGTGTACGATTAAATAATGGGAGTTGAAGACATTTTACAACAGTGGGGATGTGATATTGTTATCCAAGCCTTTAAAGGTAAGTATTTACACCATTGTTTTATAAAACTGTTATCTGAAAAACCAAGGGTCGATAGATCTCAATTGTCACCAAAACGGGCATTTTTTATTTAAATAAACCTACCTTTAGGAGCATACGCTTTTGTTTCGTAACTAAACATGTTTATATAAAATGTTAGATATTAACTGATTAAAAACAAACTAAGTACATTGTATAAACCATTAATATTGTTACAGGCTACATAATATGAGTACAGAGTGTGATAAAATTCAGTATACCTAACAAAAATTATATACATATACCTACCTACATATCTAATAAATTGTATATTTTAGGCATTATTTTCAAAATAGAAATTTCTTATTTAACTATTCAAAAAATCTTAAATGGAATTAAAAGGCATTATTGCTCGTTACATTTTTTAAAACTTGCCAGGTAGGAATATTGGTAGATGAAATTGACTAAAACTATTCTAAGCAAACTGCTTTTAGTTAAGTATATTATTTTAAAACTTTGACTCCCTGTAGCCTGTAGGTACCTCAAACAGCACCTAGTTGAAAAAAAATCATACAAATAAATTTTATAATAATAATACTTATGTATCTTGCTTTCTATATATTGTATAAGCCTGAGTATCTTTACCTTTTTAGTTAAATGTTTAGGAGTACCTAGTAGAACCTAGTATCCGATTTGCGAGACAGTTTGTTGAATTAATTTTATTTGAAACACTTTGTGCTTGTAGTTTGTCGCCCCTGTATAAGTATAGGAGTTAATTAATATTTAAATTTTCGCATTTCGAATGTTTATTTTTTTTTTGAAAATGTCATAGAGGAAGACCAGTTGCCAGAGTTGTCCGAAGGCCTTCTTAAACAACTAATCCTGTTGGTTGGGCCTCGAATGGCTCTTCAAAGAAAAATAGCTGAATTGATTTTTATTTCGTTATGAAGTTGAGATCAAGACTGTTTCTTTTTCCAAGAAAGTAGAACTTAGATTTAATTCTTCTACAATGAAGATTATATTTTGTTATTTAACAGATTTTTAAAAAGCTTTAGCAAAATATTTTTTTAATAAACGTTAAGATTTTTTACCTGTTGTTTTTTTGTAGTTGTCAGCAAAACCTGTTATAAATATAATGGACTTTTTTAACACAGCGAAAAAACTTTAAGAAAATTATATACCTATATTAATGTTAGCTAAACGTAACAATGGATTTTTATCATTTTTGAAAAAGTAACCGTATATTTTTCGTATTTCCAATTTTAATGAAAGGAACGTTGTTTAGGTCACAGATTAATATGTCCGTAGGACATATTAATCTGTGTTTAGGTCATATACAACATTATTTTACTAAAATTGGCTAAATACGAAAAAAAATCCGGTCACGTTAAAAAAAATGTGTTTAGTTATTAGTGCAGCAGCGCAGCAGCTTCTCTTTAAACGTATTATACAGGGTGTAACAAATTCGAGTGTATGCATGGGGATCTTAAAAATCGTAAGAGATACGAGGTTGGTTAAATTAAGGTAAAGTTGTGCATTCACTTGCCCTACAAAATGCCGTTTAAAATGTGTCATTTTTCCGAATAGTTTAGATATAGGGGAAAAATAAAATTTTAAAAAATTGATTTTTTTTCAACCCTTTATTTATTAACCGATTTTAAAATAATTAAACTTTTAATACCACTTTATTTCCGCTAAATATTAGTTTTTTTGGATTTGCCATTCAACGTTTGTTTTATGAACCATCATCAACTTTATTTTTTCTTGTGGCCCCATTTTGGTTTTTTTTTTAGTTTTGAGATTCTTATTGAATGACCTATTCAACTATGTACCATTTGCATATTAGATTTGGGGTTCGGTACTTAGCCGGAAGTAATGAGAGTGAGAGAGATCCTATATGGCGTCCACAAGAAAAAATAAAGTTGAGGGATGGTCGTCAAAAAAAACGAAACGTTGAATGGAAAATAAAAACCATATTTAGCGGTGTGACTATGTAAATGTGTTTTTAATTTAAAAATCGGTTAATAAATAAGGTTAGAAAAATAAAAATTTTTGGGTTTTTCCCGTATTTTGGGAACTATTTAAACTGACACTTTTTAAACGGCATTTTGTTAGGCAAGAAAATGCGAACTTTGTTTAAATTTAATGACTTGTTTATGGTTTAAAGACCCCCAGGGATAACTCTGAATTTGTTAACCCCCTGTACATTTTTTGGGTTCTAAAATAAAGTAATAAACCAACATTTTAAAAAATTTTAAATTAAATAGTTAATATTTTCTTTTTAATATTACATAAAAATTTAAAATAAAAAAAAAAACCTAGTTATACCGAAGATTTGCATAATAAACCAAAATTTAAATATTTAATTTGAGTATATCATATTCTTAAAATACAAATTGTGGTCGATAAAAGTAAGATATTTTATTTTAAATAATAATTTTTCTTTGGGGTTGTTTTTTTATTTTAAACATACTAACATTTCCGAATTAACTTTTCAGATTCGATAGAATTTCAATATAACAAAATAATATATTTTTTTTCAAAGAAGCTTTTGACTTATGCGAGCTATGATATCTTCATTCCAAATCTTTATAGTAAGAATTTGTTTCCAATTGCGCTTAAAATAAATCTTTCACATGTTACAAAAAGATATTTTATATTTAATTTAAAAAAATTTTTAAAATAAAGATTTTAAATTCATGCTTAAATTAGATATTCTTTTTCCGGAAAAAGTTTTACTTATTATACAGAGTGTTAAAAAAAATTGCCCGTTTGGCCCCTTTTACAAATAACTTTCTTAAGCTAAATGGCAACCCCCTTTTTTAGGGGATTTTGACGGGAACAAAATTTCTTTAAAAAAAGTTTTCTATTGTCTCGGATAAAAAGGCGTTTTATATTTGACTTATCAAAATTTTAAAAAAATAACCCCCTGTATTGTTATTAACCTTTTTTTTAAAGGAACACGTAAATTCAAAAACCCAAAGTTTAAATTTTTAAAAATAAGATGTATTTCAGAAAAATGCAAAAAAGTAATAACCCAAACAATTGTCACTTTTAAATATTAAGGCATTTTTGAAAATACGAAATATAGAGTTAATTGTTGGACGTATGGTAAATTGCCCCTTTTTTTTAGCAAAAGTATCAGACTTAATTTTTTATAACGGATTATTTAAAGGAAACTTTTACTCACAGGAGAAAATCCTAATATTTTTGGGAACCCTTTTATCACCAACGATGGTCTGTTAACGTGTGGGGTGGAATAATTGAAACACGACAGTTTTATTTTAACTAAAGTCTGATACATTTACTAAGAAACAACGCATTTTACCATATTTGCTCAACAATTAGGACAGGTGGTTCTATATATTTCGATCTCATTTTTAAGAATGCTTTAATATTTTAGAAATGACAATAAAATTGGGGTTATTATTTTGCCGCATTTTATTAGATACACTTATTTTTAAAAAATTTTAAATTTGTGCTTTTAGCGAATCACGGGCCTTAATAATAAGGTTTTTTTAAATTTCAAAGGGGGTTCCCTTTTTAAAATAAATGATGTTTTAAATATAAAAACGCCTTTTGCATAAAAAGAGAAAATAGGATAGGAAAACCCAATATGGTTTTTTAAAAGGAAAAATTTTGTTCCGGACAAAAAAGGCCACTAAATACAGGGTGTTCCCTTTTTCTTAGGGGAAATTATTTAATAAAAAGTGTCTAAACTTTTTAGGCAATTTTTTTTTAACATCGTAATTTTTAAGGTAAAACTTTATGTATAGTTAACTTAAACCTTGAGCTGAAACATTTAATTAGAGCAGTCGTTATATGTTACAGGTGTAAAAAATTTTTTAAAATTTTGGTCTGTATTTTTAAATTTCTCTAAATTTCTGAAAACCCGGGTTTTGGTATAAAAAATAACAATAACTCACCATTTGGTCTATAGTATCTAAAAAAAATAAAAAAAAATGGGTGTTCCCTAAGAAAAATATAACTTTGATATGTACCTTTTTTCATCCGTAATTTTAAAATAATTTTTAAAAAATGCTCCTTTTGGGCCCACATATTATGACCGGTTAAAAATTTTTCCCCCAAATCGTTTCATTTCTCGTAGAAACGAAAATATATATAAATTATATATATATATATATATATATATATATATATATATATATATATATATATATATATATATATATATATATATATATATATATATATATATATATATATATATATATATATATATATATATTATATAAAACTGCCAAATGTAATTTTTTCAAACTAATAGAAAACCCTTTATAAAGCCCCATAAACTTTTTTCCTTCGACTTCCCCACGGGAGAAAATCATAAGGAGACCCGGGAAAATGTTTTTTTAAATAACTTTAAAAACTGGGCGAAATTTAAATTTTTTAATATGAAGTTACTGATAAGTTTCTTAAAAAAACCCCATTAACCCATATTTGGCTTATTTGTTTTCTAACGGACAGCTCTGATACAATAATAGAAATTTTTTTTAACACCCAGATAAAGGCTCAACAATATTTTTTAAAAGTTTTAAACTCTTTGCTTTAACATAAAACTAGAAAAAAGGTATTTGATTGACATGATAAAATAAACTGTTTAGAGAAATAAAATATTATGTTTGGTATTTTTTACGTTATACGGGGTGTTTGCTAATTGTACGTCAATATTTAAGGAGGAAATTTTTGGGTTTTTTTTTTAAGAAGAAAATTTTATATGAACGTAGCAATTTAAATCTTAACTTTTGAGATACGGGGGAAAATTTTTAAAAAATAATCATTATTATTAATATCTGTAATACCATTTTTTTTTGATGATTTTTGGGCATCATATAGAACATTTTTTTATGTGCCAATTCTTTTTATTTGCCAAAATAGGCAGGTCAAATTTGAAACGCCGGTAAATAAAAAAAAGTATAAAAAAAAGGCTTTGATACATAGTACTTTTATGCCAAATTTCTTAAAATATCTAAAGTAGTTTTAAAGATTTTAATAAAAAATTATTTTTTTTTTTAAATTTTACCACCCTGTATCTAAAAAGAAGACGTTTAGGAAACGTTCATTTGACGTTTTTTTTAAAAAGGGCCCCAAGAATTGATCCCCCTTTATAATGACTACAATTAAAAAAAACTCCCAAATGAAAAAATTATCAAACACATTATTTTTTTTCAAACAGTTGATTTTATCGATGTCAATCAAGAGCCTTTTTTTTTTTTGGTTAAAGCATCTAAAAATAATATTGTTGGGCCTTTTGTCATACAGGGTTTTAAAAAAATTGCATTATTGTGTCAGAGCTAGTCTGCCCCGGCAAACAAATGCCAAAATGATTTAAGGGGTTCTTTTTAAGAAGACTTATCTAGTTACCAATTTAAAAAAATAATAAATTACCCTGGGTTTTTTTAAAGTTATTTTAACAAAAAAATTTCCACGGGGTCCCTTATTACCGACCCCTGGGAGGCTCTGAAAAAAAATTTATGGGGAAATTGTCATAATATTTTTAGGTTTTTTAGATTCCGAGAGATTGCCCCCAATATTCTGGGACACCTAAATATATATATATATATATATATATATATATATATATATATATATATATATATATATATATATATATATATATATATATATATATATATATATATATATATATATATATATATATATATATATATATATATATATATATATATATATATATATATATATATATATATATAGTTTTATTATTTAGTATTCTTGGGTTTAAAAGGGGATAAAACAAAATTTTTTAAATAAAATATAATTTTTTAAAAATTTAAAGTTTGGTTCTAAAGGCCCTTTATCAGAAAGTCGAAAAAAGAGAAAAAAAACAAAAGAGCTGGACAATTACAAAAATTAAATAAACCTTTTTTAGTAGAGATTTTCCTGTACATTTTTAAAATTCAACTAAACAAAATTTTAAACGATCCACCAAACTTTATTATTGTAAGCATATTAAAACATAGTGACAATAAATTTCTTAATAAAAGGCATCAGGGTTTTGAGTATTATTTTTGTTTTTTTTTTAATTTAAAATTAAGGAATTTATTTTTTTAAATAATTAAGATAGCGACTCTATGGATATTTAAAAAATATATGTTAATCCACATAAATTACGGAGATTTTTTTAAAGTTTTTCATGGTAGAGTATCAATTTGATGGTATTGGTAAAGGGGGGATTTAGAGATTTAAGTATATTTGTTGATTAAAATTTTTTTTTAAAATGTTATTTTTATTATTATTTAAATTTAATAGTTAGTAATATGCTAGAAACAACTGAGTAGATTGTAGTATAATTTGCTTAAATTTTTTGTATCGTTTTTGGTTTACGTATTTTTTCGTTTTTGTATACAATCATTTTCCCGAAATTCCTTTTTTTGGGGTTATTTCAGTTTTTTTGGGAAATTTTTTTGTTATTGAAGCCCCCTGAATGGTTTTTTTCTTTGGGGTGATTTGTGAGAGCGTTTTTTTTTTTGTCGTATTTGTGGGCATTAAGTCTGTTTTCAGATATTTGGGTATTTGCCCCAAAGTAACATTTTAGTTTTTACGGGATCCTAAATTATATTACTTTTTTTATTTTGTCAATTTTGTCTTTAGATAACGAAATTTTTTTTAAGAAGATTGTGCCCAGAGCCACGTTATATTTTCTTTTTAAAATTTTTTTGGGTTTTCGATAATTTTGGTACGTTGGTAAAGAGAGATGTGTTTTTTGGACTATTTTTTTGAGGTTTTGTGTACTATTATAAAATTGATGAATTTTTTTTTTAAAAATAGAGTGAAAGATGTTCTGATAATTATTTGATCTCCAATTTTTTTTGGCTTTTTCGATTGCCTTTCTTCTAAATTTAGGATCACTTTTTAGCCTCATCGGCCAGACCATGATAACTGTTTTTTTTTGAGATAAGGGGTGGGGGGAATTTAAAATTTAAATATCTTGCTGACCGGTTTCTTTTGTACCATTCCGTTTCTATTTTTGGTTTTTATTGTGTAACGTTAGATCGAAAAAGTTAATTTTGTTGTGTTTTTCACTTCCTTTTAAACTGCAATTTATTGTGGAACTGTTAAACTTTTTGAGGAGGTTATTAACTTGTTCTGTGGAGGGGATGTTCGCAGTCGTCAACATACCGGAAGAAAATGGTAGGTGAAAGTCTAGTTTTTATTTATGATTTTTTCCCTCAAGATCTTAAAGGGACAGCTGTGCTACCACTTGAGATAGAGGCCCCCATAGCAACCGTCGTTTTGCAAAATACACAAAAGAAAAAAACCTTATTTGACTTCAAACAAAAAATTTAAAAACTGAAAGTAACCCAAAAAAAAAAGAAAATTTTAGGAAATGAATGTATAAAAAACGAAAAAAAAAGAAACCAAAAAACGATAAAAAAATTTTAAACAAATTATACCAATCACTCAGTTGATTTCAGCATATTAGTAACTTTTTAAAATTTTTAAATAAAATAAGAAAACAATTTAAAAAAAAATTTAACAACAAATATACTTAAATCTCTAAATGCGCACCTGTTACCAATAATCAAATTGATATTACCATGAAAAAAACTTTAAAAAAATCTTTTTTAAAGCAGTGGATTAACATATATTTTGTTATACCATAGATGTCGCTATGTGAATTGTTACAAAGAAAAAAATTTCCCTTAATTTAAATTAAAAAAAAAAAAAAAAAATAATACCAAACGGCTGATCCCTTTTTATTAAGAAATTTTAAATTTGTGTCAATGTTTGTAATATGCGATAAAAATTTGTTTGAGTGATCGTTGAAAATGTGTGTTTATGTTGAATTTTAACAATGACTACTTAGGGAAATTCTACTAAAAAGGGTAACTATATTAATTTTTGAATTAGTCCAGCTCTATTTGTGTTTTTCTTTTTTGTATTGCAGACATTCTGATGAAGGCCTAAACTAGAGAGCCGAAACGTTAATTTTAAAATTATATTTTATTTAAAAAATTTTGTTTTATCTGTTTAAACCCCCAAGAAACAAATAATAAAACAATATACCTGGAAAAAAGAAAGAAAAGAAAACCACATCAAAACTATATATATATATATATATATATATATATATATATATATATATATATATATATATATATATATATATATATATATATAATAAATAAGTAAATTCTATTTTGTTATAAAATTTCAAAAATAGAAAATTTTTTGGGATATCGCTCCTAATTGGAATAATTACTTGTAAGAGATATGCTTTTTGTAAATTGAATTAAATTACGGGGTTTACAAAAGAATGGAAACCCGGGGTGGCTTTTGGTTGGGTAAATTTTTGTTGGGAATGGTCACAACCGCGTGCCAAGACAACTGGAAAAAGGCTCGCCAAGTTTATAAAATATCAGTAAAGAGAGATTTAACGATCTTGGGTCCATCTAGACTAACCCATAAACCGTAAAAAAAATATTAATACGAAAAAAATATTTAAAAATTAAAAAAGTGATTAATGTTAAAAAAATGACATCTAGGTGGACACCGGGCAAAATTTGGGGAAACGGGGATACCATTGAGTAAGGAAATTGACCACCACATTATTCCGGGGTTTTGGGGAAATTTTAAATCGGAAGTGCAGAATTTAAAAAAAAATTTAAAAAAACAGTATTGCCGACTGGGATAAACAACCCCTTTAAATTTCAAAACCCGTGGTTTTGGGAATTTTTTAGTCAATAGGTGTCTGTTTTGCGATTTTTGAATATTATGGCCAACCACCAATGGCATTTTTAACATTATTCCCTTTTTACTTTTAACATCTTTTCTTTAAAAGCTTTACTGGTTGCATTGGGGTTAGTTGTTAGATGGCACCAGAGTTGTTTAAATCTATCCTTTCTTTTATAAAGAATTGTTTTTAGATTCCGAATGTGCCGGTCCCAACAAGGGGGAACATTTTTTTGGTAATTTGAGGTTTTTCCTTTTGGGAAAACCCCGCAATATTAATGAAGTTAACAAAAAGAATATCCTAACGATGTAATTATTATTTTTCAAATTGGGGGTATGGGGGCCCGAAAAATTTTTCTATTTTTAAAAAAAAGTATTTTTTTCGATAACAAAAAAAAATGGCATTAATTTTTTATCTTGGAGCCCCGCTATTGTTCTGTTAAAAAATAAACATATCCATTACTTAATTATATTGACGCTTTTTTGTAAATGTCAAAAATTTTATTCATTTTTTTGAACCTATTTTCTTAATCCATTGACCGAAAGTTTACCAAAAAATAAATTATTTACGATTTCATTAAAAAAAAAAAAAAATATTGTCGGTTTAGCACTTATTGTGTTGTTTAAAAATAATATATTTTTTTAAAGTATCTTTACAAAATAAGGGCAAATAAATTCCTTGTCCTATTTTATTTATTTGCTTAAATCGACATTTAATGTGTACAATTAGCTTTTCTTCAAACGTCAATAAATACGTCATTACTTAATACTGTAGGCGACCGCGAAGTATCACTTTTTCTCCGCCGGAGCTTTACTTTTCAACTTCTCGACGGCGGAGAAAAAGTGGTATCATAGTTAATAACAAACAAACAACAAAACAAGCGTCAAAAACTTAAGACTTAAACCAAAAATAAAACTAAAATTTGTATTTATTACTTAATTGAATATTAAATGTACATACTCAATAACCGCTTAACAATACGGAATTAAAACGTAATCGGAGACGCCATTTTGAAAAATAACATTTTTGACAGTGTCCACTGACAGCTTTATGTTACATTACTATAGCAACTATCCACTTATCTTTTATAATTATTACTATTAAAAGAAGATGTTTTTGCAATAATTTGTCGATTTTTAAGTCTATTTTATTTGAAGGAATAGTTACTTTTCATGGCTTGCCTTCTATTAAACACGATTGCGCCATGAAAAGTATAACTTTTCCTTCATATAAAATAATATACTTTTTTATTTTACTAACTCTTGACGTTTAATATTATTATATATTTAGTACTGTAGCTGTTGTTGGTCTAAAAATACTTTTCTTAACAATGAAGATGCAAATTTAAAATTTTACACTTGAGTTTTATTTTAAATAAAAAGGTTATTAACATAACCTTTTTTATATTAATGCATTTTCCCAAATAATGTTTCAAATCTATAATCATATAATAATTTTTCTCTGGGTCTGTAAAATGCTTTTTTCTATAGCTTCTCAAAAACAAAAATAAACCCCTGACCGGCCAATTTTTTTTATTTGGGAGAGGAAAAGAAATCAAATCGGAGGAATAAAAGGGTGATCCAAAAGTTAATAGATCAAATCTCCTAATTTTTCCCATTTTTAAGCACTTTGTGCGCTCCGTGCATTATTCTGTAAATCTAAAATAGAAGGATTTCTATTTTTGTAAAAAAATGCCTCTCGCTATATTTGTTAAAGTCATTAATAAACTTATAACAGTAATAAATAAATATAAGTAAGGTTATAAATTATTGAAAATTTAACAAAAATGTATTATGTTTGCCAAAATTCTCGTGAGATCAGCGAAGTTAGGAGATGCCGGGCAAGGTTAGCAATGAATGGGCGACAGCCAGTGAACACCGTGTGTCGTTGGGTTAGGTTTGGAATCACTTAAACTGTAGGTGCTGTCTTTACGACATTACTTGAGCGTTAATGGGGGTTAGGTTTAAGGTTGGGTAAGGTTTAGTGAAAAATCCACTGCGAGCGTTTGGTCTATTGTGGCTCACACCCATTTATATTTCTCCCACCAAGTCCAGACTTCTAATAAATCTGATAATTCTGTTGAAAGAGAGATCTTACTTCTATACGCTAGTGTCATTGTCGAGGATTGCGAATCTGAGTCGTGCCGTTACTGGCCACGAACACAGTATATGTTCTGCCGCTTATCCTCTCCACATGCGGTACTCGGCGTCTTCCGCAGTCTGCATGTGTATTTCAATCTGTGAAAAATCCTGTGTACAGTCCTACTAGAGTCTTGATTGCTCCAGTAGTTTGACGATACATTGTTGGTTCGGTGGGCTAATAAAGGTCTTCGAGTGGCTCTGAGATTCCATATCGGTAAATTCTATAGAATGGCCAAGCTAATATGCTTGGCCATTCTATAAGATATACCGACCGACTCCGGCCCTGTGAATTTTGTCTTCGCCCCTTAGCAAGGAGGTCTGCGATTCATTACCCTCTCTAGGCAGGTATGTCCAGGTATCCACAGTAGGGTAACCTTGTTGCTTTGACCCAGTTTGGTCAGCGCATCCTTGCAATTCCAGATGGTTTTTCGAATTGCACCGGCTGGATTTAAGAGCCTTAAAAACTGCTGGACTGTCGGAGAATATTTTAACTGTCTTACGTGTGCAGTGCCGATCAACCAGCTTTCTATAATCTAATCAATATAAATACCTCCGCTTGAAATAGTGACAAAGGAGGTTTGTGCCAAAGGAAAACTCTGCCCTCGGCCTTTGTCCATATATTCCAGCTCCAACACCGTCCTTGGTTTTAGAGCCGTCGGTGTACCAACAGATGTCAGCCCGAGCAGGTTGGTCGTTTTTCGACTCCAGTCCTCCCTTTGTGGGTAGACTACACTGTAGGTCGGTTGTAGTTGGTTGCTGTAGGCATTATGTCTGAGGGCATTCCCAGTCCGTCACAGGTCGAGACACTCCTGAGGTACTCTCCATGTGACACGCCTGCGGTTTATTACTGACCGCTTGATAGAGCTGTAGGTTGTCCACCTTGCCTCTCTCTCCAAGTAAATATGCAGAGGAGGCAGTCCCAAGAGGGCTTCCATGGCCGCCGTTGGTTTCGTGCGCAGCGCGCCATTTATCATTAGGCAGGCCTGTCTCTGTAGGCTAGATAACTTTGCTTGGGTCAGCCGCTGCTGCCCCTTACGCCACCATGCCACAGAGCCCTACGTAATCATTGGTCTTATGACTGTCACGTATAGCCAGTACATCTGTTTTGTTACATGCCCCAGGATTTACCACAAATCCTGCGACATGTCCAGAAAGGATAGGGTTTCGCCTTATAAACCTTTTCAGATGCGAATTCCAGCTGAGAGTGCTATCTAGGATCAGCACAGATATTTTGCTTCTTCTGCAAATGGGGGTAGTTTAGAGTTAGTAGTTAGCTGTATAACGTCTATGATGGCACTATCGCGTTAACGGAAATGGGGGATAAAATGGGTTAAACTTTACGGAAATTAGTACTTAGGCTTATAGAGCCTTCGTAAGCTGTCATAAAGATAAAAAAATATTTTTTTATTTAAAGTCAATTACAGTAATTTTTTATCTTGCCATAAATACAAACAATTTTAAGGCGGCTAGTGTATTTGCCAAAGGTCAATTTGGAATCTCCAGCTGGAATAATTGAAAAGGTAAATGCTTGGTGCGTCAGTTCCGAACTCGGGCTTTTATTTTCGAATTTTGCTTATTAACCCAAGTCGTTTAGGTTTTGTTACTAGGTTAGTCATGTGGCTCTTTTTGTAATTGGTTTTAATTTAATTGTTGGCAAAATAAAATTTAAATAAATCAGTTTAGTAGACTGTAAAAATATCTCTCAAATTTATAGCAAAAAATATGAGATATATAAAATGATTAATTCCGGAGTCTTTTTAACCCATTAGTACTAGCGTTCCAAATATAGAACGCAAATCAAAGCATCATAAAATGGTTAAAATAAGAGTGTACTTTGCAAAAAATCTTCGTAGGTCGATACTTTCAGGTTGCTGAATATACTGGTAACGTGTCATATCAGTTTAAACATCGAGTAAACGAAAGAGTTCTTTAAAAGTTATTTGCTTCGTTCAGCTGCTATCTGGTGCATACACGAAAATGGCGCATTGAGATGTGTAAGCATACATAATTTAATAACTTTAGAATATCTAGACTGAAACTAATACAATATTAATAAATTTTGATGTACTTAACTTTAAGTTTCATTGAAAAAATCATTTAATGTGCCTTTGTTTTTCTTATTTACGCATTTTCTGCCGTTTTTAAGTATGAACGCTATGGTTCCTTACATACATAAAAATCTGTATTTTTATTTTTAGGGTTAATGGTGCAGCAGGTTGTTGATATGTTTAAAACTGAAGAGTTTTAGCAGTGGAAATGGATACGAATTTGAGCACATGTGCAATCAGTCTTCATTGAACCCAGAAACAAAATGTTATCAGACGAAAATTCCGCAGATGAAGATTCAGGTGACTCAATTAATAATGTATCGGAAACAACTACTAGCCACGCTGAAGTAATAATTGATAGTGACAAGATTGAGAAACTTTGATGTTTTGGATGAAGGCAGATGAGATTCCAGACGATGTGCCACTTTCGTCACTCGTTAAGAAAAGCGATGGGAAGTTTTGAGTGGCTTAAACATGTGGATCTTTTAAGTAAGTGAAGATACCCTCTTTCCGCAACCTGATACGTCAGAATATAAAAACTTAACACCAGTACAGGTATTTGAACTTTTTTCTGACAACGAAATTACGGATTTTTAGTTGAAGAGTAACAAATACGCTAAATGCAGCGCAGAAAATTTCTTCAATCCCAATATAATGCATCAAGTTGTAAAAATGAGATGCTTTTTTGGGATATTGATTGTGACGGGATATGACAAAAAACCTTCCAAAAAAGTTATTGGGACTTGGGAGAGGATCTGAGAATTTATTGGGGTTACAAGGCAATGCGTAGAAATAGATTTATAGAAAATAATTACCGAAATAATGAGGCATATACACTGTGCCAGACAATGACAAAACTAGAACCAAAGATAAGATTGCAGTAATGGCACTATTGATGAATAAAATAAAAAACAACAATATTTACGTCATTTTGTACCATCACAAAAATATCATATGACGAAAGCCGATTAAGTATTATGGCCATCACGGCTTCAAACAATTTATCCGGGAAAACCTATCCGCTTCGAGATAAGTGTTGGTGCATAAACTCCGCTAAAAATGGATATTTAATAAATTTTGAAGAATCTTCCTAAGATATTCGGCTTGATAAAAAATCATTTGGTGGAATATATCCAACAACAAACGCTGACGATGCCTGACAAAACCATAGAGGCAGTTCTGTGCGCACACAATGTCGCAAATGTGATTGTAGGACTATGTATTGAGTGTTTCGTTGATTTTCATACTAAATGAAATAAAAACATGTTTTATAAATTACGAATAAATGTTTGATTATCTTTTTTAAAATTATTTTTATATTAGTAATTTTATGAACCCCGAAAAAGACTAGCGTTCCATATACGTAGGCCGCCATCTTGGAAATAATAAGATGACATTGTACAAATTGACCTAAAATGTATTTTTAGCTGCTTGGCAGAGTACTAAAATATAATTTACTCCTTAATATTCCGAATATAAAAAACTCAGTCCTTAATGGGTTAAAATGTAATACAAATTTATTATATCGTGCATATTTTATAATACGTTTGGATATTTTTTTTTGTGTTTTGAAAAATATTTAATATAAATTTAATTTTCATCATTTTTATTATATTTAACTATTTTTTTCTGATATTACAGGTGCTGTTTATTCGCGGGGTATATGTTTCGTAAATATGCCGCGAATACAAAGCTACAAATATAGAATGGTAATTTATATGATATTATAGGGAAACGTTCTAGGCGGCAAACAAGTACAGTGTACACAAAAAATATAGGTAGTATAATATAAATATAATGAAATTCAATATTTACTTTTTTCAAAACAAAATATGTTCAATTATAAATAAACTCAATTAAATCGTTATTCTTATTGTGATTTATAGAGGTTTAAATATAAGTATAAATTTTATTTTCTAAAATTATTCTACTTATGATGCGACAAAAGTTAGGGGCATTAATATATATATATATATATATATATATATATATATATATATATATATATATATATATATATATATATATATATATATATATATATATATATATATATATATATATATATATATATATATATATATATATATATTTAATATTAAAACGGTTACATTTTTATCCCAAATGTTTCAAATATTCTTTTTGTAATGTGATTATAAGTTTTCTTAATATAATTTTGAGTTACTTATAGGCCTTTTCTAGATCATCTCTACTGAAGAACTGTCTTAAATTTTTAATAATATCTTTGTAAGTCGTCCTCAGACATTCTCGATTATGAAAGAATCCTGTGATCTTTTGGCGGCCACTCCAACACTTTTATATTATAGTTTTAAACCATGAGGAAACTACTTTTGCTGTGTGTACCTGAAGTGTTGTCGTGTTGAAAGATGTATTTACCTTTTGTCATAGATTTACCATTCTTTAAAATGATTTTATTACATTATTTATAACACTGTGCATTTATGATTTTTGTCAAAACTGTATATCTGTTTTCCTATTGGTATCATATTATGACTGATCTCCATCACTATAATGACGCGAGAAGTATCTTTTCCTTTCTTAAGTCATGAGTTTAATATGAGTAACCATCAGCACAAAATTGACTCTTCGGAAAAATAAATCTTTTGCCATTCTTTTGACTCATGACATGTTCGTATTTCTGTAAAAAAATTGTAATCAAGCATTAATGTGTTAAGAATTAGTGGAGGTTAATTAGGTTGCCTCTATCTTTTTAAAAGGACTTAATATGAAAAATGGAATTTTAATTAAAAGTTTTTGACCATATAACATATTTAGTATCTTCAGGCTTAGGCAATGGGTCAGTTAAATTTGTAATTTTTTGCTTGGCAGTTTTTAAAGCCTTTTAATTTACACCAACAATCAGTATCAGCATTAGCAATTTGCCTCTTAAAATAGGACATCTTTCATAATCACAAAGCTCATTTGCCATTTTTAAACCTTCACTAACATTTTAAATTAAATGCCGCTTGATTCCTGGTGTTTCTTGACGCCCCTTCTTCACTTGGCTGTAAATTTAATATTTTTTCCAAGTCCATTACTTTGACCTATAAATAAACAACCACCCTGTACGGTAAAATAATAGGAAGGTACAAATTGCCTATTGTAAACAATTTTTAATGAAAATTAAAAAATGTAGGGGGCAGGTAGGCTTTTTGTACGGTTTTATTAATTATCCTTCCAAAAAATTTAATAACATTGAAACGCTGTTTATGAAAGAAACCCACCAATTTGTTAAGGTAAAGTATATTTATAAACCTAACATAAGTATATTAATTTTCAATATCGAAGGTTCGTTGCCAATTTTTTTAGGTCACGAACAGACATCTATTTTTTTAGATGATAGATTATTGTTCCTTTAATTTTAAATATTGCTTTAAAAAGTATTTTTTACAGTTTATGTAATCAATTATTACACAAAATTTTAAAAAGAAATCCATAGTGTTCCTTAATTAGGAGGTTTTAGAAATGATTTGCTGGACATGCTGAATGGCCGTAGAGGCTTTTTCTGGCAGCTGTGTGTAGTATTTCGTAAAATTCTTTAGCGCACAATTTTGCCTACTTAAAAGTGTATTTTAGCCTGCCAAAGGATCAATTCTGGGGATGTTAAATTGCGGGACCTACGTGGCTCATCAATATCTCGTCTGCTCTCGGCCCAGGAAAGCTAGCCGCTGGAAGAGCCAATGTTTCCTTGGATGTACAGCAAGTTTCACCATCTTGTGGAAAATCGACATAACTTTCTTGATGCCTTAAATAGGGCAGTTTTACCTATTGACCTATCCACTCAAGTGAAAATGCTTATCATCACTAAGGATTAAAATTTGTGGTTGTGTTCCATATTCTCACCAATTTGCTAAATGTTCGATACCGTATATAATTCATGCGTTGGATGTTGTAGGCAGTCAAATTTCGCTAAGCGTTTTAAACAAGTGCTAAAGACATTTTTAAATCTTGTTTAGAACCGGTTTTTTAAATTTTGCGATTACCAAATTTTAGGACAAAAACAAAAGGAATGACGCGAAATTTCATCTGTACCCTCCACTGAAACACTATTTAGTTGGTAGCAGTAGCGAACTGGCCGGAAACAAACTAAATATTTTTTTTTTAAATAATTTAATACTTTTTAATAATAATTATTTTATAGTTAATAACGCTCTGGATAAAAAATAAAATGCATTTTAAAATATGAATTTCAATATCGCATTGTTTGCGCTAGAAACGTTAATATTTACTTATTTAATATTTTTGCAGACTTCAATAATAAAACAATAATGTTTTAACCCGGTTTAGTTTGTATAAATAATTTACAAAAAATCTTTTATTTAAAAGAGCTGAGTAAAAAATGAAAAACCTGGAAAAGCAAGTTGTATAAATTAAAATATTAAAAATTGGTTTATTAGATATTAAAAATATTGAATGCACCTATATCGATGCTTCACAATTTTTTAAAAGTTTGGGGTTAATCCCGATCATACCAAAAACACTAATAAAAATAAGCGGTCAAAGTTCCTATCCAAAAGTCTCGGTATTTTTAATTAGTGCGTTGTAAAATTAATTCACAAATTCTTTTTTCACTCGGCAATTTTTTGCTGCTCTGCCTGCGTAAATCAATGTTTTTTTTTTTAATCAATACGGACAGACTAGTTTAAAACTTGCCAAATCAAAAAAGAACTTGGTTTAATTTTAAGAGGCCGAGATTTTTTGGATAAAAAGAACTGGCCTATATTTAACATACGTGTTTTTGGTATGACCCCTTTTTTATTTTTTGTAAATTCAACAAGTGCAATAATATTAGGCTTGTATTTAAAAATATATAGACAATTGTATCTTTAAAACTCAGATTTATTCATATTTTCTCCAAACTTAAAAATCAGAGCTGCTCTTTCGGATAAAAATGTACAGTTTTTCTACAATTTTTTTCTAAAGTCTTTGCTCTCAAACTTACTTACATACAAAATTTTAGGTTCTACTCTCTTGAGCCATCAAGTGGGTTAGTCACTCAATCAGTCAGTCATCCAGTCAGTAGTGAAATGGGCGATTTTTAATATCGAATATCTTAGAATTTACTTGATTAAACACTTATGTAAATCTACATACCAAATCCCATACCTCTACGTGGAACGAAAACAAAGTTATACTGAAACCTTTTGTGTCATATACACACATTTGTGCGTCAGGCCGCAACTTGGCCTGGCGCAATACCGTACGCCTAAATTTAATAAAATAACGGTAGTTACGACGCTCTTTAAAAATAGAGATTATTCACAACCTTTTTAAATTAATTTATTAATACTGATATAGAGTGATCAATCATGCCTTTTTTTAGGAAGATCCCGGTCCTTTCATGAAAATAATGCAGCTACACAATCTGACTTTGTTTTGTTATATTAAACAAATTTTTGCAAGGTAACCATGTAACATATTTACTTGTGGCACAGCATAACTAACAGGCAGCACGATATCTCCCTGGCGGCGGCTTTAATATTTTTTAGCACAAAACACGAAAGAAACGCACACAAAATGATTATAATTCGAATAAAGGAGACAGATCATATCCTAGCAAAATGGCGGCTGAACCTGCGCAAGAAAGACGACCGTATTTTCCCGCCAATTCATGAAATCGTGCTGCTCTTTGTTAGATATGCTGTGATACCGGTATGTTGTGGTTACCCCGCAAAAATTTAGTAATTGTGTCATATCGTAATCTGACTAAATGTGGGGATTTCTTGAAAAAGCGCTTTAGTCCTAGTTAGCTCTGGTTAGCTCAGGTTAGTTCCAGAAAGTTCTATATTTATTATTTATTAAGAATAAATAAGACTGAAAGGACGCCTATAAATTAGGTAGGTAGGTAGGTAAGTCTTATCACATTGTGTAGCTAGATTATTTTACGCCGATTTGTGCCGATGGTTCAGGAAATGACTGGGATCTTTATGAAGAGACGGAATTGACTATAAGAAAGCTTTAAGACTACGATATATACATATCAGTTATCAACAAACCTATTGAGTTTTTTTTAAAGCTATTTATAATATGTGAATTAAAGATTTAAAAATAAAATTTTAAAAATCTGGTGGAAAATCTATTTAAGCAATAAAAAGTAGGTTTTAGCGACTTAAATTCATAAACCAACTTTTTTACGGCTAATTTTCTTAATTTTCTTTTCATTCTTTTCTATTTTCGTCAGGTAATTTGAGCACAAAGGGCCAAAAACTTGTTGACATAAATTAACGAATAAAGTTTGCCGGATTAATTACTTAGCTTGATAAAGCTTTCCAAAATAAATACTATTCAATGAAAAATTGGGATTTAAAAACATTTTGCTATTTGGGTTTTATTTAAAGCATTTTTGCAAGAAAATAAAATATGTGCTAATGGGCTTGTTTTTGTTTAAATGACAATTTTTTTTGGGTTTATCATCCAATCATGTTATACTTACTTTCCGGGTGACATCGAAATCACAACAAAGCCTTTTTTAGTTTCTTTTTTTAGTTAAAATATATCGCTTCCAAATTTTAAAATAATATTTATTATATTATCAGATATTTCGCATAAAAAATTATCTGCCGGGTTAACTGTTGTAGTGGCGTGAATTTTGGATGTTTTAAATAAAATACCCATATATTTTAAAATTTGAATTGTACAAAATATTCTGATATATATGATATGGTTTTGAGAAAAATGACGATTAAAAATGTCCAAACCACTATACGTTATGCAGTTATGTGGGAAAACAAATGAATATCATTAAAACTTAATATGCTTAATTTCAGTCTTCTTTGGATACTCTATTTGCTGGAGTCATATTAATACCATTTTCGACTTTACCTAAAAATAAAAAAAATATCGTTCTTGTAATAATTTTGTCTTAGAATTTACTTGATTTGTTTATTTTTTTATTTGTCGGACAACGGAGACTTGGGCCATTTTCCTTTTAATCTAAGCAAGCATGGACTTAAGCCATATTTCTATTTTTCGTTGTTCCGCCCCTCTGTAACCATTTAATTATTTGGGTACAATTTGCTGATGACTTACGTTTATCTTAACCAGATGACAGTAAAATCTTACTTTCGGAAAAAACTGACTTAAGTCATTTTCCGCCGACGATATATAAAATATATATGCAAGGTTAATTTTTATCGGGTAGAGTTAAAATTAATGTCAATCTGTGGAGAAACTCAGGAAATTTTATTTTCAAAAGAAAAATAGATTAGTTTGAAAATAATGTCATTTAAATGGCGACCCTCGGTTGCAATGCATTCGTCCAGGCGCTTGTTGAAGTTTGTCATTACTCTATGCACCATATGGTCTCGAATCGAGCCGTGGTTTTATTTCTGATGGGTTCCTTTAATTCTTGGATGGTTCTTGGTTTGTTAACATAAACTTTAGACTTTAAGTAGCCCCAAAGAAAAAAGTCATAGGCTCAGGTCTTGGGAAGCGTAGAGACCAGGGAGAGACCAGGGAAAATCATCATTTAGGGATATTACGCTCGAGGTCGCCTTTAGAAAGTCCATAGAAATTCTTGCGGTGAGCTGTAGCCTTCCTGTTTGAACCAGATACTGCCGTGATTGAACTAAATTATGTTTTCAATTTTTTTATTTTGACAATAAAATTTTGAGTTTTTTCATACATTGACTTTAATTTCAACCCTGTCCGATAAAAATTAAAATTTTGACGGGTTCTCTCCTAAAATTCGTCCGTTTTGGTTTCACCACTTTGTAATATATACTTAAAAAAGTGTTCTTAGTTTAATTTAATTTATTTGATAAACGTTTTGTTTTGCCTTTTTAATGTCTACAACAATATATTTTTATTTTAGTAATGTTTAATTTAACAACACAATTTTTGAATGTTGGGGTATTTGTGCTGAATCGTTATGTTCATTTTGTAAAGAAAACGCATATAAATACGCCCTTCGTGACATTTTCATATGTTGTACTAAATTTTGCAGTTGTATAAGACGAGTCTACCTCCTTTAATTATTATAATTATTTAAATAAAACCAAGCTCAGATGATGATTATCATTATATTTTACCATTAATAGATCATTGGGAAAACAGCAAATACAAAAAATATTTTCTTATAATTTCTTTTAATTATAATTTTATAACATGGCCCAAAATATTCTATTATTATTAAGGGTACTATTCTTCGCTTTCTTAAAATAGTTTTCTTTACGTTTTAAGTAGTTCTGACGTCACTAAATACTTTGTATTCATCATAATTATCTTTTTCATTGTTATTCTAATATGAATTACAGTTTCAATGCCTTCACATCCTGAAAGCATATTTCAAAACCAGAGTGCTCTGAACAAAACAGTTTTAATTAATAAAAGTACATTGGGTTTAACACATACAGATATTTTAGGGCAAACTTTATTTGTAAATTTAAAATATTAAAAAATCTTTCTAAAAAGAAAAAAAACTACGTTTGTTATAATGGGATATAAAGGACATACGCCCTTCAGATCTAAAGACTCAAATATGGTCTCTATAAAACTCCCTATACCACAACATACCTTGTATCTCACCAACTCCACTAATGGGACTAATGGGTAAAATCCTTCAAATCCCTGCACTGTGTCAACTGGATGAGGTGTCATACCAGAAAAATCAAATAGGTTTTCACTGCTAGGAAATCCTTGTATTAGACTTTGGTACCCTCCAGCGGGACAGTAGTGATCCAAAAATTAATAGTATAGTATATTTTATTTGTTTTTTTTTTTAACTTCGGCCAGGTAATTTTTGTAGGTCTGCTAAAGAAAATGTTGCGCTAACGACGTTAAAAATTTTACATATTAATCACGAAATCTCGAAAGGTACTTGACCAATAACAATGAAATGGACACAGCGATAGATTACGAGTAAAAAAGAGCTTGTAGCTAAGAAAATTTTTTTGGCAACAACTAACCTCTCCCCAAAGGGGAACAATGGAGGGGTGAAAGTTTGTGTGGAACTGGCATTTCTGGACTCGAAGTATGAAAATTGGTAAGTAGGTTATTTATTGCGAATAAAAATGATCGGTTTTGACATTTTTTCGAATTACATCCCATTGGGGATAACAATGGGAATAAAAGTCTATTATATAAAAATCGTCATTTTTAAAGTTGTAAATATGGAGTTGGTAATTAGGGCTTGATCACTCTAAGTAGTCGAAAGTAGTAGCATTTTTAAAACTTTATCCACCGAGTGGTTTAAATGGGGGGATGAAAGCTTGAGGGATGAGAACGGAAGTAGAATTATAAAAATGTCACCAAATTATTATTTTTCAATTTTTGCAAAACTAAATTATTTAAATGTCAGTAGTTTTTGAGATTAATATCAACAATATATTATGTACTAAATTATTCATTGAACGCCATTATATTAGAGAACAACGCGCTTTACGTTGCGGAGTATGTGGAAGGTATGTATAACATCGAAAGCAAACAAAGAACAAACATTCATTCTTGCTCAATTTGTTGTATGTGTTCTGTTTATTGTTCGCTTTATTTTGTTCTGTATAGCGCACTCAATATTGTTCACTCTCGTTTGATCTTCAGTTGGAAAAGTTATGGATTGAATGAAATTTATTTCTTTAGGTATGTACACACCTGAAAAACAACTAAAAATAAACAAACATTCGTTCTCTTGTTTGCTTTTTGTGTTGTTTTTGCTGACATCGTTTTTTCTGTCTACATAGCGCAACCAAATGCTTTGTTTACTCTTGTTCGACTAGTTGAAGAAGTTATGGATGATTGTATTATCCAAACAAAATTCTCTTTAATGTACCGATGCGAAATTGCTGCAAGTGAACAAGAACCAACAAACGTTTGTTTAACCGCCTTACACTGAAGAATAATGCTGTTCGCTGATGTTCTTGTTTGTTTTTTTCGGTGTGTACATACCTCGAACATGTATGAACAAGAACAACAAACGTTGTTCTGGCGTTTTACTGTCATAATTGCAAGAAAAACTGTTTGTTCGCTGATGTTTATTCTGTATGTTTTTTTTCGGTGTTTCATGTCTTTAATATATACCAAAACAACACACACACAACACATAATTAAACGTCGTTGTCGTACGTATTAATAGATGACATTTTACCGCAAGCTTTGTGCTGTTCCAGTCGTGAGAACGAGAAAAACAAAAACAGCCAAAATTCTATAGCCCACGCGAAATAAGAGCTGCAGTTAATAAGTAGTAAAATAATTTTGTAAGTATGTATTATCCACTTTTGTTCGAGTTCTTTTTGATCCCACTATTGAAAAGGAGGTGATAATTTATTATGACTAATAATTCTCCGTTAATTGTGAGACTTTCTAAAAAAATATTACTTTTCACCTGTAAAATATATTATTTAATGTTATGCTTGCTGCAAACCAAATTTAAATGTATTTTTTGTTATGTGTGCAACAATTTTGACAATAAAAATATAATAGTGTTTTCCAAATTAAATATGATACTTGGATTTTAGGTCTGGTTTATATCAAGTTTATACAGAGTAGGACAGAGTAGGTGAGTAGACTAAAAAGTGGAACTTAGTGTAAATATGTTCCGATTTGATTTTTATAAAAAAGCACGTTTAAGATTTATTTCAGAAATTAAAATGGCTTTATGGTTATGATTATAACAAACAACTTTAAGTCTTGTATTAAAGATGTATCTAACTTCACTACTTCGAGAGTCAGCGTAATTAAGTGAAAGCTAGTTTACACCAGAATTCATACCAAATACCTTGTCCTAAATTACACTGACCATAACAAACGGTTTATTGACAAAAAGTGTAAACTAGAGTACTCTATTTCTGGATAACAAACAGACCTTTTATTACATTAATATGTTTTTCTCAGTCAATAAATCTTTACTGCAAAAAAAATGACATAGTACAAAAATGCAATTTTTGCGGTAAATACAAAATCACATGAAATATGACAGTTGATACCTTACAAAATACATAACTTAAATACCTTTAAATCCGACACTGACGAGTTAGTATTCTTTTTTATATCCACTGCGATTTTATTGTTGCCTCCATTAATTAAAAAGTGTCACATTTTTACTTAAGTAAAAGATTGTCAACTCAGGATAAAATTTTACGTGATCCATAAAATGATTTGTATAAAAAAGTGCCTCTTATTGTTGTGATTGTTTTTGTGTAAGTTTCAGTTAACCTACTGATCAACATGTAAGAAGAAAAAACGACATCTCTTAAAGTGACCCTATTTGTGTTGATTTATTTTCAGAAACGTGAAATATTAAGCTAAAGAAATACATACAATTTTGTTTTTCTTTAGCTTAAAATCAAAATAACTTAAAAATTATAATATGCTAATAATAAAGTCAATCGCTGCTTATTTGGTGTAAAAAATTAATGAATATTTAATTACTGCTTATGTAGTAACACCTAAAAAAATCTCAGATTTATAGTGTTGGCCATTTTTTGAAACTAAGTTTTTAAAGTTATGTCAGTTTTCTTCGGGGTAATGATGTAATAATACATATATAAAATATAACATAATTTGAAGTCTTAACCCCAGTAAAAAATATGATATATCTTTAAAATAGAGTACAATAAATAGCGAAAAAACTATCATACCTTTAAAATCTCTGCTGCTTTAAACATTTGTGAAATTTGTCATGTAATTTAAACTAACGCATAAATTTTATTAAAATACAAAAAAGTTTTTTTTTCAAATAGTTAGAGTCAACAAATGTTGTTATCGATATTATTCTCAACGTATTCAAATTAATTTCAAAATGTGTTTAAAAGTATGTTTCAATTTATTTCTTTTTATTTTATATTTCAACTTTTATAAAAATTCGTTCTTATATATAACTATTATAAACGAATGTAGAGGAAAAATCATACTAACCACTTTTTTAGCAAAATTTGGTATAGTTGTTTCCTTAAGGTTATTGGAATATTTTTTTTCCTACGAGCGTGCGGAAAAGTAAAACTACTCTAAAATCTTATAGGTAAGCAAGATTTATATATTTTAGTAATTGTAGGCTATTTCATGCAATCTACGAAGCCATTGCAAGTTTTAGTTTATTCTTTTTTTTTTGTTTGTTACTTCGTAATTTTCAATATTTCAACTTTAAAAAAAAAAAAAAAACATTTTTTAATCACCCTGTATAATAATAATAAATGATTATGACAAGTCAAGAAAAAATATGTAATCTTGGTGATTTTAACACATGTCGTTTTTTTTTTCGTTTCCAAAGAACAAGCAATTGCACAAATGAATTTCAATACAAACAAGAAATACATTCCCCCCGGGGCGCTTTGTCCACCGTTTTATGCAAATATCATCATTTTAAATAGTGGGGGGGAAAATTTCCCCAAAAAAAACCATATTTTTTTATCACATTGGCAACACTATAAATGCAATCTCCACGAGGAACCTTGGTAACCCCATATATTTTAAAAAAAAATGGATCACATTGTTGCCATTTAGCTTTCCCTAAAAAAGCTATTTGAGTCAGAAACCTTATTGGCAAACAATTACAACACATACCACAAAACTTTTGGGGTTAATTTAAAACGTGACTATTTTTAAAATCTCTTACTCCTTTGGACTAAGAGGGAATACATTCGCCCCAAGACAGTCCCAAAAGATGAAACAAACTTTCCAAATTACCAATCATAGCATTAAAATATTTTTTTTATACACTTAATATAGCGTTTGTGACTATTTTATCATTTGTTACAAAAATATACAATCATTTTTAAACATCCCAAAAATTTTTCCCAATTTTCTTAAATTCCTTTTATTAAGAAAATTTTTTAAAAAGTGGTATAACATAAAAATTAAAAAAACAATTCAAAATTTAAAGCAAGAAAGGGGGTAGAAAAGCATATTTACCAAAAATGCTTTAAGTCAGATATAATTAAACATCTTGTATATTAGATGCACAAACGCACTAAATCCCCTTTTTTTGTTTCAATTTTTTTAAAAATTTTTAAAAAAAATGTCTTTATTTAAATCTCAAATTTTTGATGATTTTTGTAATAACCCTGTATAATGTATAAAAAAGTCCAACTTATTTACCTTTTTCACATACCCTATAATTTATAATGACAAACAGAAAGTAACCAATCAATTATTGGTGACTTTTGTAATAACCCGATAATGTATGGGGAAACCTTTTAAATTTTTTTTGCTTCCCAAACACACTGTACAATATTTATTTTTTAAAAAAAAAAAATATTCATGTTTGAACACACGTATAAAAATCCCATTTTAAATCTACAACTTTATAATACCCTGTATATTGTATAAAAATAGGCCAACTTATTTACCTTTTTTCACTTACTGTATATTTATAATTAAAAAAAAAAAAATAACCAACCAATTTTTGGTGATTTTTTTAACACCCTGTATAATGTATAAAATAGTCTAACTTATTTACCTTTTTTAAAAATCTGTATAATTTATAATCAAAAAACAAAAAAATAACCCAAACCCAAAATTTTTTTTTTATTTTTGTAATACCCTGTATAATGTATAGGCAAACCTTATTTCTTTTTAAAAACTCAAACACACTGTATAATATTTATATTTAAAAAAAATTTTAAAAAATTTATGTTTGCCAACACACGTATAAAAATCCATCATTTTAAACTA
>JAHBCN010009929.1:0-33266 GCA_019359885.1 Listronotus oregonensis | reverse complement strand
TTCGCCTATTAAGGTAGTTGTATCATAAGAGGCACTTTCTTAGGATTTTTTTTTGAAATCTATACCGATTATTATTTGAATAATTCTGCATCGATTGGTGCAGAATGAAATTTATAAACAATACAGTTTCGGAGATATTTCATTGCAAAGATAGCGTTTTTGAGACTATTAAGCAATGTAAATCGATTTATAAAATGGTGTGAAGCGAATTCTCTTTCCCTTATTATTGCGAAATGTACTACTATCCATTTCACAAAATCTCTTGCACCCACCCATAATGTCTATAAAATTGGTGACTCAATCCTGAAAACTTCTTCCACAGTGAATGACTTGGGTGTAATTTTTGACGAAGGCTTATCGTTTAACCTTCATATCGACACAATCGTATGCAGAGCATTCAGAATGTTGGGCTTCATCATGAGAAATTCCCGACACTTCACCTGCACGAAGGCCATTATGTCACTGTATAACTGCTTGGTAAGAAGTGTACTCAAATATTGCTCAGTTATCTGGCAGCCCCGTTTAATTTGTCATATCGATAGGATTGAAAGAGTGCAACATAAATTCTATAATTATTTGTTATTTAAATATCGTTTTCCATATCAAGACGTCTGCTATGAAAATAGATTGCTTCTGTGTGGTATGCAGACGTTGGAGAATAGATCTAGACAAGCTCTCCTCTTGTTTCTTTATAAACTGTTTAATGGGATGATTCATTGTAGTGATCTGCTGAGTATGGTGGATTTCTTGGTCCCCAGGCGTCGAACTCGTCACACCTCCCTCTTCTTCGTGAAAGGACATAGGACCAATTATGGTCAAAACACGTTTATTGACCGCATGTGTCAAATCTATTACAAATTTTATTACAATTGTGACATCTTTAATATTGATCTGTATTGTCTTAAGAGATGGTTAAGTAATTTTTAAACCCTTAATCGAGTATTTACTTAAATGGGACTGCTGTGATTATGTGTTGATATGTATTGTTTGACTTTCCTGCTATGTGAATCTTCATCTTCTTGTAATATTTTTAGCAACTATTGTATGTAGTGCAGGTACAAGTATTGTAAGCTTTTTTTTATTTTGTATGTAATTTTTTGAAAGCACCCTTAATCGAGTATTTACTTAAATGGGACTGCTGTGATTATGTGTTGATATGTATTGTTTGACTTTCCTGCTATGTGAATCTTCATCTTCTTGTAATATTTTTAGCAACTATTGTATGTAGTGCAGGTACAAGTATTGTAAGCTTTTTTTTATTTTGTATGTATTTTTAAGTTTTTTTATGTTTTGTATGTTATTTCTTTTTTATATTAATTTTTGTACCATTTAGGGATTTATCCCTGTAGTGTACTGTACTGTGAATAAATAAATAAATAAATAAAGAAAAATTCTGAAAAAATCATTCGTATTTCTGGATGACACTGAATACTTTTTGTGCAAAAATCTTGTTCTGTAAAAGGGACCATTTTCGGGTATTTGTCAATAAATAATAATTGACCTATATTTTAATTAATTAATACTAAAATACCATGTCTGCCGAAATCTAGAAGAAATCCGAAAAGTGTTCAAAATTAAAAAAAAAAGATAATTCGTATTCCTTGAATAATTCTGAACCATTTTTATTAAATCAAATTTCGAAAGATTATGCCCGTTTGTGAGAAGAACAAAAATATTGCACCTTATTTTCAAGAGGAAGATTTTGAGCAAAAAACTGATCTAATCTTGATCATTTTTAAGCAGAATCCTTTTCAGGAAAAAATAGTTGACGTCTGAACTTTTAAATTTAAAGACTTTTGTTCTTATTTACCTTATCATTCATTCCTGCGTGATACGGCTTCGATTTTATGCCCAAATCGTTAAATTGTTCCGCCAAATTGTCGCAGTCTTTTCTGCCCAGACAATACACAATGCCGGACTTTTTCGGGAACTTTGATTTTATTAGGTTTGCAATTTCTTCGATCGTTTCTTTTCCTTTTTTTGGGAACACCTATAAATAAAGTTATTTGAAAATTTAGCTGATTAAAAACGAAACAAATTTTTGTAATTTTACCAAAAACCTGTGACTACAATTTCATAGAATTACAACATTTTTACCACTATATATTATTATATCTGAACATTCTTCCTATCCCAAGTTTAATAAATTTGTTACTTTGTCTAGATTCGCTAAATTTAATGTTTAAACTTACATTTTAATTTTTTTTTCTACATACTTGTTAAAAATTAAATTTTTAACACTATCAAGATGCCTTAAAAATGTTACTTTAAAGCACTAGTGCCTTAAAGAAACATTTTAAAGCACAAGTGTTAAAAGTGAATGTCAAATTTTGAAAGGTAACGTCAACGTTTTTTTATTTACTAACATTTATATTAATTGTTCAATTCAAACAACTTGAAAAACAAATTCCTTCTACAGTTCTAGCATTCTCCGTAGTTGAGATGGACTGAACAGAAAACACCGCATTCTCAGTCGACGTTGAGGTACGATCTGCTGCTCTTGTTTTCACTGTAAGTAGTTTTCTGGCAATAGAGTTCCAAGGAATTTTCGATGTATCCCTCAGCAACGGTAAAGGATTTCCATTCCCCCATGCCTCCTAACTGTCGTCAAATTTGCTCCAGCATTGGCAAGTAAACTCGCTGAAGAACGGCAAAAACAATGCCCCGTATAAAGGATCGGATTGGGAAGCTGCAAAAACCTTGCTATAGCACAGGAATTTTTCCAAAAAAGTTAACTCCAACGGGATTTCTGGTACATTTACCCTTCTCGTATTTTAGGAAAAGTCTCCGATGTCTACAAAGCTGGACAAAGAGCCATGTACTTTCTATAATAATCCAAATAAAATTTTTCAACGATAGTGAAATTTCGTGGTACCTTGGTTTTAGTATCTCGTACTCTAATGGAGTGCCCATATCTTCCAAGTCGTCAAGAGTCAACTGACAAAGCTCCTCCCTGCGACAGGCACCAAAAATTCCCAAAATGGTAACTACTTTCATTAGAAAGTATTCATCATCAGGTGAACAGTTCAGAAACTTTGATTTTTTGGGCTGGTATCCCTCTCTTTGACACTTTAAATAAGCGATAAGCTTTAAAAAATTTACTGATTTCCACGTCACTGTTTATGCGTAGCATAGCTTTGATCATTGAATAAGTCGACCATAACAATGATGCTTTCCAAACCTTTGCTTTTTCCTCAAAATACGCAAGGAATATATTTTCGGTATATTTTCCAGCAACACCTTTCTTCTTACACCAATTCATAAACTTACTGTAGGCAATATTATATTGTATACGTGATTTCCTGGGCACTAAATACAGTGATGCTCTACTGGCCGCTTCATCTATCTTTTTAATTGTGTACAAAATAAGAACATTTGTGGAAATTTTGGAGGTGTACGAAACAAGAATAAATCCTCTACATACAGGGTGAGTCAACGATAGAGTAAAGTTCATTATTTCATTGGTTTCAAAAGTTATGAGAAAATAGTAAATACAAAAGATGTAAAGATTCTTAGGATGCACAATTTAAAATTATTTTAAAGTATACAGGGTGGCTCAAAAAAGCGTGACTAATAAAACATCCTTTTTTTTAAATGAAACACCCTATTTTTAAATTTTGTTTTGAATTCCTTTTAAAATTCTTCAACTTTTTTATTAATAATAATGCAATACGTAAAAGACTAAACATGTGTATCCAAGTAGAAGGGCATATTTTTGAACATTTATTGGGCCATAATAATAATTAAAAATAAGTTAATTTGTAGTAATAGGTATTTATTATTATTTACTTTTTCTGTGAATTTAAAAATGGCCAACTAATGTTATAGCAATAGTCTTAGACAGAAAGAAGGGTAAATATCGGAAAAGTTAAAATAAATCGCAAAGTATTAAAAATAGGTATATGATATACTTAATAAAAGTTGTGGGTTTTTGTAAGATCTTTCAGAAAAAATTATAATATATATGGTGCGCCATTTAAAAAAATCGAGATTTTTCAATTTAAAATGATCCAAATATATTCGTTTATTTTGAACACCCTGTAGTATCTAATTAAAATTCCGTTCCATATATCTTTTACGTCATCTTCGAATAACGCTAATATCAAATATGAGTGATCTACCTTCAAAAATAATGGCGCTATCGTAATTTACTACATTTTTCTACATGAAATCACTCACTAACCTGATACTTTATATTGGGCCTGTTGAAACTTCTTATGAACCTCTTCACGTTCCTCAAGCTCAGGATATTGATCACGTCCTGCTCAACTTGCTTGGTGGCGGTGGCCGTCAGGCAGATGATAGGCACGTCTTTGTAATTTTTTCTCAACATAGACAACTGTTTGTAGTCGGGCCGAAAGTCGTGTCCCCACTGGGACAGACAGTGCACCTCGTCTATCACGAATCGGGCTAGTTTACCTCTCTGGTATAGAGAGTTCAGCATATCTATTATAACCCTAAAAAATGTTAAGGTTAGTTCAGAAAAATACAATTAATATTTTTCTGAAAAAGAACTAAAACCAGGAAAATGTGAGATTATTAAAATCAATATGATATATGAGGATGGGATGAAAAGTTTCCAGCTTAACCCATAGAGGGTGTGAGTTGCCATCATATGACCGCATATCCAGTGGTTCAAATTTTTCATCCCAACCCTGTATATTTTTTACTCTAATAATTTTACCTTGATGCACATATTTTCTCCGGTGTCAAATACAATAACTTAATTCCTGGTTCTCTCATGCTAAGTTTCATGTATATTTGTTCACATTCGGCTTTCGATACGTCTGAACACAAATGGGCAGCCGCAATATCTAAGGCATTTAACTTATCTACCTAAAACATAACAACATTATCACTACAACCAAATAGAAATCTAATTTTACTCACTTGGTCACTTATGAGAGCTCTAAGTGGTGATATCACAATGGTTACTCCAGGCATTAAAACTGCCGGTAATTGGTAACATAAGCTTTTTCCTCCACCGGTGGGCATCAAGACGAAACAGTCGTGCTGGGTTAAACTAGCATTGATAACTTCTTTTTGGTGTGGCCTAAAAAAAAACAAGGTAAAAATAGAATTACAAAGATGAACAAATAACAATATCCATTCAGTAAGTTTAACTAATACCACACAACACACAACTAACCACACCAACTCTGACCTATAAACTTTTCTAAAGATGTAACTAAAAATACCTAATAATTTTCATTTACTAGTCAAAGGATACAGCATTTACATACCTAAATGATCGAAGTCCAAACTTTTGATGTAATACTTCCAACATGACTTCAGAATGTTCATAATTTCCCTTAAATTCATCAGAGTCATCATCTCTGTCTTTAAAACCTTTTTGAACAGGCTCATCTTCAAAAAAATTGTCATCCCACTTTATAGCTGATATTTCATTTAGAAGTTCTTCTGTGCTATGATGATCTATTGCCTTTTTAGTATCTACATGAGATTCTGCTGATATCTAAAAAACACATGTAAATATGCAGATTATGATATCCATCTGTCACAAAATTTTGTTGGTTTTTTTGTCTTAAAGTAATAGAGATAATAAAAAACTAAACTTACTTTATTACTGGAGAGATTCTTGTCTTTGTTATCGAATAAACTATCATCAAATTCATCAGCTAGACTTCCAAATCGTCTTGCAAATTCTTCATCATCCATATAATCACCATCTGTTATTTCAAGTGACTGAGTACTTGACACTGACGGACTATTTACAGAAGGTCCTCCCTCAAAATTTTCCTCATAAAGATCATTTCTATTTTCAAAGTGCACTTTACTATCAAAACAATTATCTATATTTCTAGACTCGAAAATATCACTTGGTTCTGATTTGATAGAACTCAGTCCTAAATCTGAATTGACTTTTCTATCTTGAGGAGGATCTGACACAAAATTGTTAAACGAACTAACAGATTCAAAAGCACCATTAAAATTAGTTCTCTCTTGACTTAAACTAATGCTGCTTGAAGAACTAATAGGTCTTTTCTTAAAAACAAACTTTTTTGGCTTTATTACAGGAGAATCTGAGCTTAAATTACTCGAATCGCTAATCGTAACTGGTTTTGAAACTTCTAAACTAGGTTTTGATTCCTGTTTTATACCACCAAAGGATTATTTTCAAGTTTTATATCATGATCTGAGATTTGTTCACCCAAAGCTATATCAGAACATTTTCTTTCTTAAAAGTAAACTGTTTTCTGTTTGTTACAGAAAAATTGTGGCTGAACTGCTTGAATCACATTGTAAAGTAGATTTTGGTTCTGTTTTTACATTACTTAAGAATTATCTTTAAGTTTCATATCATAATTTAAGCTATGTTCACTCTTGGCTACATTGGAAACATTTTCTTTCTTAAAAACAAACTTTTTCGGCTTTATTACAGCAGAATCTCTAAGTGAACTACACGAATCACTTTCTAAAAAAGGTTTCGATTCCTTTTAATAACACCAGAGGGATTTTCAAATTTTAAATCAGGATTTTCTTCTTTACATTCAAACTGTTTTGGCTTGATTTCAGGAGAATCTGTGACTGAACTACTTGAATCACTAATTGTAATTGGTTTTGACATTAATAAACTGGGTTTAAATTCTTTTTTAAACCACTAGGAACATCAGATTCAAGGTTTATATCATAATTTAACTCCTGTTCACCTATAGCTGTATTGGGATCCACTTTTTTCTCCAATAACTTTTTAAAAGGGGTCAAACGTGGAGAGAAAGCACTTAATTTTGGACTGTCAGTGTTATTTTTATTGTTAAAGTATTTACTCACACTGCTTATATCTTTTGAGGTTAGTTTGAGACGTCCAGACAGTAGACTAGGACTTCCTTCCAACTCGTCGGATTTAAAAATGTTTTTCTTTGTACTTAACAACCCCTCTACTCTCACTGGTTTCGAGGGAGATTTTGAAGGCGGCGATAATCTTTTGGTTTCAGTATATTCTAACCCTTTTTTATTACTTAGAGTGTTTTTATAAATATTATCCAAAATTGTGTCATTCTTGGACAATATATCTAGTTTACTTGGAGAATTTACACTTTTAACAGTTTTGGTCGGTGAAATACTATGGTTGTAGTGTCTCCATTCTTTTGGGGTAAGAATTTTGGATGAGCAACTCCACTAGGAACATCAACATCTAAAGTTCTCGTAGACCTAACCTCGTTTTTACTTTGTGACAAAGATAACCTGCTTACGCTAGATTTCAAGGCGGGTAGAGCCTTTTGTGGCGATTTCGCAGCCCTAAACTGTTTAAAATTAAATTTTTTAACATTCGAAAGATCCCTGTTCTTAAATTGTTCGAAAAAATCTTCATGTTCCATAACCAATATATCTCTACACTTTTTAACTTCAAGTCCACTTCAACAAACGCACAAACACAAAATGTTTCAAGGATTTAAATTTATTTCCGTCTTTTTTAAATACCTAAAATAAGAATATATCGCTTACATTAAAATATTTTTTAAAAAAACTCGATGAACTCAATAAACAATTTACCTCGGTAGCCATTTTACGCGAGGTGACGTTTACGCAAGGCAAATAAAGTTAGCGCCAAAATTGTGGCGTTTTAACGTAAGCAACGACGATCAGGAAGAACCTTCGAGCATAAACCTGCTAGAGACAGTCTAGAAAGAAAACGGATATCCTTTTTCTCTCGCTTGCGTGCTGATATTGGTTTAAGGGAACTTTTTAAATTGGGCCGGGCTCCTAATCCATATTAGCAGGTTATATCCCGGTTTTCTTTTTCTCTCGCACACGGCAAAGCTGCATCTGGAAGGTAATATATATCTCTGAAAAATCAACCTTCGAGCATATAACTTCCAGAGGCAGCCTTACTGCTTGGTCGGCAGGGAGACTAGAGATAAGGAGGACCATCTCTTGGGGCTGTTGGGCTCAAAAAGTTGCCCCAGAATAGCATTAAATAGAGAGGCGCTGGTGTAGCTGAGGGGACGGTGTAAACCAATGAACTTGACCGCAATTTATAAAGTGAAGTTGAAAAAATCGTAAATTTTAGTGGTTTTTCCCACTTTTACCTGCAAAAAAGCACCGATAAGGTTTAAAAAAAACATTTTGTTTGTTTTTCGATTCTCTTAACAGTGTAGCGATTAACAGTGGCCCCAAATTTAACGCCAATACAATTTGCCAGCTAAACTTCCGAAAACGCCCCCTTCATCGATTTGTCTTTAACTTTGTACAGAACTTGCTAACAACATAGAAAACAATATTTGGAGGCAATAATAAACATCGTGAAAAATTTTTTGTCTAAAAAATTATATTTCTTTTCTCTTTAGATAAGAACATAAGTACAAAAATGAAAAGAGAAAAAGATTTTAATTAAATTAATTTAATAAAATTAAACAATTACAATTTTTAATATTAACATAAATAAAAATAAATCGCCGAAATGTACGAATGCGCATAACTTTAGAACGACTGCACCAAACTAGATAACTCTTTTTTTGATGTGTTTAATATTATTAGGAAAACCTTCTTCTTAAAGAAAAAATTAAAAAGTTGTGCGGAAAATTACAAAATTTAGGGAAATTTAACGAACATGCAAGTGGGGCAGTATTTTTTCTGTAGCGTCCTCTATGAGAAAGAGGCAAAAATATAATCTTTAAGAGAATGTGTGCCATCTAACAATGCGTGGACAAACTATTTGCTAAATCATAGTTTACTATATATTCCGGAGATATATTTTTAAATTTTACGGAAAGATGGCACTACGTATGCGAATATAATGGTGCATTCGACATAATATAGATAGAGATCGAACGCTGTAAGAACAACACCGATACGTCACGGTCTTATATGGCAAACTGATATAAAACCGTGACGTATCGGTGTTGTTCTAACAGCGTTCGATCTCTAGTCCAGAAAACGAAGCTGAAAAACGTGCAGAGCCTCGCAATTTTTTTAAAATGCATAGATTTGCATAAAAATTTTGGATCTAGCTTAACTTACCCTCCTCTTTAAAATCTATATGATGCCGATGGGCGCTCTTTATTTTTTAGGGGTAAAAACTACCCTTAATTGCTAAAACCTATAAAACTATACATAAAAGCTTAAGTTGGGTAAAATTTGACTAAAATAAGTTAAAAAAGTAGTTTTTGTTTCTTTGAAATATTTTCGCCTTTAAAAATCAACCCCTATTATGATAAAAAAATTACTTACCCTAAAAAACTAATATATTATTACACTTGTTATGCATGAAAATTTGGGATTAAACTTAACTTACCCTCCTCTTCAAAATCTCCATTATGCTGAAGTTCGCTTTTTATTTTTTAAGGGTAAAAACTACCCCCTATTGCAAAAACCTTTATAACTTTCATATCAAAGCTTAAGTCACATAAAATTGGGCTCATATAAATTAAAAAGTAAGTTGTTAATTCTTTAAAACATTACTTAATATATTTCAACCCTTAAAAATCAACCCCTTAATTAAAAAAAATACCCTAGAAAAATTAACATCTTGTCACAGAGTTGTAATTAAAAAATATGACTGCTTAAAATTATTACTAATTAAATTTTGTAATTAATCCTCAAAAATATCCTCTCACAATATTACAATGCAAAAAATAGTAAAAAACGCGGATTTTCTAAAAAAATGCATCAAATCGCTTTTTAATGCTCCCAAAAATTGGTTTTTTAAGCATAACTCCTTCAGTTTTTGTGATAAAAAGTTCTTTAAAAACCATTTAGTAGGTTTTTTAAAGAGGTATAAGGACCTATATATTAAAAGTGTTTAAAACCCTTACTTTTTTAAAGGGGTGAGTTTAAAGGGCTGAAACAAGGTAGTGCTCGTCTATACACATGCGTTTTAAACGTTTATATCTCCCTTAATTTTCGTCATACAGTAAATTAAAAAAAAACAAAATATTTGTAATTCAAAAAACTGCAATTTGATACCCTAGTGATTTTTACGTATCTCCCTTTGTTTTCGAGTAATTTTGAAGAAAAGGTCATTTTTTATTTAAATTCTGAAATTTGATTTTCACTTGCAGCTCCATTTTTTTCAAAATTAAGCAAATTAAATCGGGTAAAATTTAAGAATGTATTTATGATACATAGATAAAGAGAATTGAAAAAAGGCTACGAATGATTTTAATTAGGATGGTAATTAGCGAGTTGTTTTCGAAGATTTTTGTACTCAAAAAATTTTGGTCTAACCTTCTTTTAATCATAACTTACTCAACTTTTATATACATATCTATATTTTTTATATAAAAGGAAGGTCTTTGCTAATGCTTTAAAATTATTATTAGTTTTTCTCGAAAAATACGTAGATTTTGCGTTATTTGCCTTTGAAACTTGAAATTTTGTGTTTGATGAATAACAACTAACCTTTAACAAACCACAACTTGGTTTGTATTGGTCCCACAGCAATTACAAAAATAAACATTTTATTCGTTTTTTCAAAAGCTACAATTTTGTTATTTACAGTTTTTTGATAAAATGCATACCTATCGGGTTATTTGCAAGGAAGTTTAAAGGTGTATGGAAGCCCAATGCTATGGCCCCTTCGATCAAAAAATGTCCAGCCCAGTATGAAAATAACTGTCAGAGTTGGCCCCGCCGATTCTGCGCAATAACAAAATTCCACGAAATAATTTAATGTGTTCCTACTTACACACTGATAAATCAGTGTGTAGTTAGGCAACACATTATACTTTTATGAGAGCCGTAATGGTCTTAGGTTGTCTGAGGTTTTTGGTGCAAGGGCGCTGAAACTATATCCGCGCTGTATCGTCAACCGTCGTCGTCTCATCATTCGTCATTTTCGTTGTGGTTTGTGCCCTTTGCGCCGATTGTTTTGCTTTGTGTGAGTACCTATATTTTGTGGTTGCAGAAGTTTTTTGGATTGATAAAAACCTTCTTATTTTAGTGATTACTGTTTATTAAATTGTGACTATAATTTTGTGTTTATTGTTTGTTACTTATAATATCGTAACAAAATGATTAGAGGTTGTATGGTTTTGTCTTGCAAATCCAAGAGTAACATACCCGGCATTTTTCACTTTAGGTCAGTATTTCTTATATTTAAATTAGGTGCTTCTTATGAGACGTAACGTTAGGTAACCGAAAAAATAATAATATATCAATTATAAATAATAAAATAATGAAAATTTCATAGGAAATAGCAGTGAGAAAAGTAAGGCAATCTTAACTATCTTTTTGATGAGTTCCACAATGTTTGTGTATTTCTGTGGATTATTAAAAAGAAATAAGGTTTACATTTAGGTACTTTTATTTCATTTAATAATTTAGTACATTCTTTTAAAGGATCAAAATTATTAATTACTGGGCAGACCAGGCAAATTTTAATATGTACAGGTCCCTCTAATTGAATAAAAAAGTACAATTTTATGTTAAAGTTCCTTTTGCTTTTTCTGTATTTGTTTAAAAAGAAATTAGATTTTTGGTTTTTAAACTTACATTATCAACTTTTTTAGCTCGACATACTGTAGACACATAATATTTAACGGTTACTGTTACAATGGATACCTAGGTACCAAAGGTTACTAAACATTTTTAACCACTGTTATTCTGTCTCATGAATGTTTGTTATTAGTGAAAAGTATAAGCCTAAAAAGCAGTTATAAAAATTTTCACTTTTTAATGTACAACCAGAATCTTAGGATTAGATTAAACTCATTTACACTATCTTGCCTTTCTTTTGTCACAAAATTGGTGATAAGTACATGAAACTATCATACAATGTTTAAAATTTATTTTAAAAAATCTTGTTTTTTTATTTATTTACAAAGATATTTGGTAAAAATACAAAACTCACAAAAATATCGACCATTTAAATAGAAGGCTTTCCTCTTTTCATATTATATCAGATGATATAAAATCCAATATTACACAATAATTTTAAATATTCTATGGTAGTATCGTTTAATAACCAACAATTTTGTGCAAAAAAAAACAGTGAATGCTTGAATTTGACATTTGATGATGTCAACTTTATAGATAGTAACAAAGAATTATGGAAGTCCGGCTCTGACCTACTATTCATTGCGCAAACTCCGCGGGGCCAACCCCTCTATTCCCGCTGCCCTGCACGCCTGGACAATTTTGTTCTACAGTATTGGGCTTCCATACACCTTTAAACTTCCTTGGTCTAAACTTAATTTAATCATAACTTATATACTCAACTTTTAAGATACATATCTTTAAAAAAAAGAAGGTCTTTGCGTATGCTTTAAAAAAAGTTTTCCTCGAAAAATACGTAGATTTTGTGTTATTTGCCTTTGAAACTCTGAAATTTTGTGTTTGATAAATAACAGCTTACCTTTAACAAATCACAACTTGGTTTGTGTTGGTCCCACAGCAATTACAAAAAAAACATTTTATTAGTTTTTTTAAAAGCTACAATTTTGTTATTTACAGTTTTTTGATAAAATGCATACCTATCGATGTATTTGCAAAAAACCGATTAAAAACGTTGATTTTATCGACGAAAAACTCGCGACTTTCGATGGCGAATAACTCGAAAAATATGCATTTTACAAAAAAAATGCATAGAATATTTTTGCTTAGAAATAATTTTTCTATCGATTCCTATGGTCAAAATATTTTTAAAAATTCCACCCCCGAGATGGTTTGGCAACCACCCACAAGGTAAAGGCGCCCTTCGGCATGATATAGATTTTGATCCTCGGACTATTTCCTACCTACTGTCAAAATTTCAAGTCATTCTATGCATTTTGAAAACAATTCGAGGCAAAATGGTTTGTTTCCTGCATTCTGCTGAATTCTAGATACGTACTTCAGTCCTTGGTGACACAGATTCCATTACGTCATCACGATCAGTTAAAAAAAAGACACGAGAAAACCCATAACAAAACAAATATCTTGAGAAAATCGGCGTGAACGAGCGCAAAAAACGAGGTAGGTTGTGGTCAAGCGTAAACAAAAGCAAAGGCGGCGAGAAAAGACACAGAAAAGCAAAAGTGAGCGACATTTAAAGGGGAACCGCTCTTCCGTTAAACGGTTTTAAAGCGGATAGACCGGTCTGAATGGGATATCTCGGTGTGTGTGCCGTGCCGGATCGATAGCTCGCTCGCTTGCTACCTGCTGCCGCGGACTTAAATTGTCTGATTTCGGCTTTAATAAGGACGATTAAAGGGGTTTTCGGGGATGTGCTGCTGGAAAAATTGAAATTCTGAAATGTGGGACTGGTTTAAGGGTCTTTGAATGATTTTTAGTCTATTAATAACCTTATTTTGATTGAGACAAAGAGATATAAGGTTAAAGATGGCCGCCTAATTGGTCTCTGGTCGGCCGATTAAATAACCATCGTCGTAGTCTAGTCGAGAAGTGTGTTTCTGCGCAAAATAGTTGAAGGTTTGAAAAAATGAGCGATAGCTCATTCTGACGCGAATGCAAATCTGAGAAACCAGAAAAGAAATTTTTATTGGTGACATAAACTTAAATATCTGTGATAATAATAATGAACATGTTAATTTATATCTGGCTACTTTAAATAATTATGGTTTCTGCGTTTATTACTTGTCCCACAAGAGTGACATCATCTGCTTCATGTATTGATATATATTTGTAGAAAAACTAAAAATGAACATAAACTATCAATCATTTGTCCTAAACTCTGATCTAACTGCCCAAATATCCCATAATGTTGAATATATCATTGGATTCAGGTAATCAAACGGTTTATAAATAAAAAAATATTAAAAAGTAAATCAATAGAAAAATTAACTATGGCAGACTGGCGGAGCTCATGCGAGCCGAAAACTGGCAGTCTGTTATAGACCCCGCAGAGCTCGGACACAACAAATACATTTTATAAATTTCTAAGTCTATTTGAGCAAGAAAAGACAACTAAAATTATTAAATTGTTGAATACAAAAGATAAAGCCATGGATAACCAATGGATTATAACATCAATAAAAACGCGATAAAATGAAAAACTATATTGCGATGCCAGGATAATGTTTTTAAAAATCAGTATAACAAATGTAACTCCTTGAATAAACTTTTTATTTAAACGTAATGAATACTACAAAGACGAAATAAAAAGAATAAAGCAAATATTAAAAAAATTTACAAAGTTATTTCTAAGCCCAATGAAAAAAAAACTAAAAATAATGATTATATAAACATTTTGGAAAAATCGAATTTAAAGATAAAAGACATGGCAAATTATTGTAACAATTTTTTTGTAAGGTGAATGCATGGCGAACAAAATACGTCCTGTAAAACAGACAGAGGGGGCCCTGTACGCTTGGCTCGTCCATGCCCTGTGCCCAGTCGGCCATAAAGAGCTAATTCGTCATATAAATTCTAAAAATAGCAGTGCACCTGGGATTGATGGGATATCCGCAGAAACAAAAATTTGTTCATTTATCTGTTCTAAAGCCCTCTCACATATCATTAACAATTTTTTAGAACTGGAATTGTACCAACCCAGTTTAAAACAACGGTGGTTAGCCCCATTCATAAAGCAGGAAGTAAACACGATATTAAAAATTTTTGGCAATAAGTGAAATTTGAACAACTTTGGGAAGATCTTGAAAAATGCTTAAAAAAAGGCTCTTTAAATTTTACAAGGAAAATAATATTTTCAGATGGTCAATTGATGTGGGTGATGGAATTGCTACGTGATGCCATGGTGAGCTTATCGGCCGGACCTGCCGGCCAATGCTGGAAAGAAATGTATTGCTGTGTTTCTTGATTTGGCGAAGGCGTTCGACACGGTCCCCTCATGATAGGCTCCTAGTCCCCCGAAAACTGTGGAGTTCGGGGTGCTGTGTTGAATGTCTTTAGATCATATTTAACTGACCGAAGGCAGTGGTAAAGATTCGAGACTCGGTAGTGATGCTTGGAATCGGGAATAGGGGTTCCGCAAGGAACAGTCCGGCCATTTTTTTTTAAACCTATATTAATTTTTTGACTGTCTTGATATAAATGGCACAATAATATCATATCCCGATGACACCGTTTTGCTCTTTTCGGCTGATGGTTGGGATGAGGTAAGGTGTGCAGTTGGGTTTGGTTAGGTTAAAACTGGTTGGACTATAACAAACTGACACTAAATTTGAGTAAAAAAAATTTAAATAGCCCCATAACATCAGCTGGTCGCCCCAATTTTACCAGTATCACTGTGGAGAATTTTGAAAACCCATTAAAGAGGTCTCAAGTACAAAATTTTGGGCATAGATTGATAGACATTTAAAAAATGGGACAAAAATATTTTTAAATTAAAAATAATATAAGAAACTAATAAATTTTATCTTTGCGTGAAAAGTTGTCTACAAATCTGCTGTTGATGATATACAAGGCACTGGTTGAGTCTTTAATTAGATATGGTATTATAGTTTGGGGTGGTCTGTACAATAGTGCCTTAAAACAATTGAATGTTGTACAGAATTTTATTTTAAAAAATTTTATATAAAAAGAGAAACGATATCCCACATATCTGTTATACAATGAAGAAATTTTAATGTAAGATCCTTGTATATTTAGGGTCATGTTCCTATATCCCGAAAACAAAATTAAAAATATGAGATCATCAACATGAAACCAGAAATAAAACTCAAAGGAACCTTCAAATACCAATTAGCCATAAAGATATAAATCAAAAATTTTGAAATCTCGGTCCCAAAAATTTTTTAACTTTTACCGGCTGGCATTAGAATAATCCAAAATCAAAAAAATTTAATAAAGAATGTAGAGCATATATTTTTAAGAAATGTAGATTTATTAATATTTTTTTGGCAGATTTAATCCAAATTTTAATGCTTATTGGACTTTATGTAACATATGTAAGTGTCTGTGTGTGTGTGTGTGTGTGTGTGTGTGTGTGTGTGTGTGTTTTGTATGTATTTTGGGAACTAGCATATATTTTTTTTTTTTTTTAAGAAACTCATAGTAAAATACCTATTATTTAATTTGTTTTTGGCACACAAATGTTAATTCATAGGTGCCGTATATAAAAAAAAACTTTGGTTTTACCATAGAATTATACTAAAACTAAATTTAAAATATATAAAATATGTAAAATTATGAATAAATTATGAATAAATTATGAATTATTATTATAAATTATGAAATTATTATAATTAAACAAAAGCTTTTAAAAATCTGTCTACTTACAAAAACTCCAATATCATCGATAAGAAAATTTTTATTAGTGAAGAATTAAACAAAAGAAAAAAAGTTGTCATTTTCAATCTCACCGTATAGACAATAGTGACGGAGCCAATAAGAAGGAAAATATATTGTCTTTATGAAAGCGGTTGTTCCTACCGGATAAACTGAAAAAAAACTAGACGAAGACGAAACTAATATAAATATTACCCGTGCCATCCCCATAGGTTGTTTGTTAAATGGGTTTAAATACCCAAAAAAAGAAAATGACAAGTAGTAATGAAATCGAACAGATTACGCCCTTTTAGATTTAATTACCTTCAAGAAAATTAAAAAATATAGGTTAGAAAACAGATCCATAATTTTCTTTGGGTGAAACATGGTTCGATACACGACACAGTATCCCAAAAGGGTGGGTTGATTCCAGCCCAAAAATTCAGACGAAAGCACCCCTTTAAATAAAGGAAAACGCATTACCATAATACACGCTGGTTCAAAAAGGAACTCCAAAACAAAAAAAAAAAAAAAAGAAGCCTTTTCAATTTTTGATGATAACTCAAAACTATAACAGACAAAACGGGAAAATTTGAAAAATATATTCGAAAAGAAAGAGATTTCCGATAAAAATCCTACCCCAGTTCTTCTACATTATTTATATTTTAATTTAATGGCGGCTCGTGGTCAATCTTTCGGGGAGGTATTGAAAAAAATTTCAAATGCATTTTGGGTTAACTTTTTTTACTTAAAAAAACAATTTAGACATTTTTTTTCACACAGACGTTTACTCCAAAGAAAAAACAAGAAAGAAAATTCAAAAATAAATGTTTTTAGCAAGATTATTTTATTTGAAGAATTATATTTCTATTTATTAGAAAACATAACAATATAACAAATAATATGCATCGACATCTTTTTAAAAAAGGGAATATTGCACAACATATTAAAAAAAAAAACCCACCCCCGGGGACAGTAAGTAATATCGCTATGCCAGAGGTATGACGGCAACTTATAGATTAAAATAAGCATATTTATATGATAAAAAAAAAAAGGGTTACTTAAATTACCTAAATAGTCATTATTTTTAGTTTAATCCTTCTGTCTTTCCCTTCAAAATGATTGATTACTTCTTCATTGAATTTAAATATTATTTATAAAGGCCTTTCAATACTTAACATGGCCAACGCAGAGAATCTACCTTCCCCATTGTGTTGCGTAAAATGCCCTTATTCTATTTAATGTAGAGAAATCTCTGCTCTCTACAGTTGTCATCGGTAGTGAAAATACAAAAAAATTGTCAACAAATTTACATTACAAAACATACACCAACAATCCAACAAAAAAAAATTTTAAAATCGTATATAATCCGTTCTATAATAACAGTATAACAAACAAACACCTTGAAAAATGCGTAATTTTCCTTCGCGGTTGTTGACCCAGATCATGGGGATTACACTGCTTCGGAAAGCAACCAAAATCGCCCAATCGTAAATTAGATCGGGAAACTGACTCGGCTCCGTTTAAAGCAATGCGGTCAATGAAGGCAGGCACCCCGGGTTTTTTGGCCAACAAACGAAACCACTGATCTGGAGATCGCTGCGCAAAGCTTGTAGAATCCAGTAATCGATCAACGGGGATTATATGAATAATAAAGGAAAATTTAAAAGATTGAAAACATTTTTTTTCATTTATATCATTATTCTTTTTTTGTTTGGAAATATAGTCAATATTGGAAGGTCATTGAACAAATGACCCAATGTGGGACCGCCTCTGTTTAATTTAATGCTGAAATGGGCGTCCGCGCGATCTTTTGGTTGCGCTCGGAGTCAAACTGATAGACCACACTATAAATATTTTTACTTTTTACGATTCAAATTCAAATTTGAAAAAATGGAGCCATAAGTAAAATTCAAATTTTAGCATTTTAATAAAATGACCTTTCTTTTAAAATAACTCGAAAACTAAGGGAGATACGTAAAAATTACTAGAGTATCAATTGTAGCTTTTAAATTACAAACATTTTGCTTTTTTAATTAACTTTTGACGGAAATTAAGTGAGATATAAACGTTTAAAACGTGTGTATAGACGGCACTACCTTGTTTCAGCCTTTAAACTCACCCTTTAAAATTAAGGATTTTAAACAGTTTTAATATATAGAACTATAGCTCCAAAAATCAACAAAAAAGGTTTCTAAAGAACTTTTTACAAAAAAATGAAGGAGTTATGCCAAAAAAAAATTTTTTGAGAATTCTAAAGGCATGATGCATTAAAAATCCCCGGTTTTGTACTATTTTTTTCATTGTACCTAAATATGATTACAAAAGGAATAAACATTTTTTTTTGAAAAAAAATATACCTAAAGGAGATTTAAATCTTGTAACATTTAATTAGTTTTTTACTCCTATATTATAAGAACCTAATTACACACCGTCTACTTTATCAGTAACTTAATTACAAACACTATACTGTAAGAAGCCAACTGTATAGGGCAGTTACGTAATATATATATATATATATATATATATATATATATATATATATATATATATATATATATATATATATATATATATATATATATATATATATATATATATATATATATATATATATATATATATATATATATATATATATATATATATATATATATTACGTAACAGTTCCAAATCGCATTGAGAGCCCCCAAAATCTTGAAAACTTTCAATAGATTTTACGTAAAGCTGGCTATGAAACAAATAGCATCGCCTTGACAACGCAAATGTTTTTTATTATTATTTGTATTGCAAAGTTTACATAATTCTGCTTTTATTTATAAAAACTAAACATAAAGTCGAAGAAAAAAAAGACACAACTCGAGTGGTAAGCCATACACTCTGATACAGGCCCCGCTCACGCTCGTACTAATTTTCGAAATCGTGTGTAATGGGCTCTTACCACTCGGTATGTAATATACTATTATAACTATGCTGATAATCAATTTTTTTTAGCATTCCTGGGAGGATATTTACCCCTCTACACCCCCCCTTTACCTACGCCAGTAAAAACAGTTTCGTAAGAGAACTATAAAATTTCTTATCGATATGATGCAAAAAAACGAATAAAAAAAACAAGAAGCCCGAAGTTCTATTTCTTAAAAACCCCCTTTTTTTAAACCTTGAACTAAAAAGTAAAAGTAAGTAACAAACCATCAAGTTTATAGCAAATTGCAATTTATATGTACTTACCGGATATAGGAACTCTAAGTCGTACACTCTCGGCATTTCGAATCCGGTAAAGGGACAGGGCCACGACATGCTGACACCAGAAGATGTCCCTTGTATCACATGTACATGTTACCGAGGTAATTTTACATCTGAAATGGTAAAAAATACATTTGATAGGTTATTACCAGTTTTCCAAACCAGTGTTAATTAAAATAAATGTATTATTATTATAATTACAATAATAATAATATTATTGAGTAATTATATAGGTAGTAATGGAGCTTCACTGTTTTTTGGTCATAAAAAATCGAAAAATTGACATATCGGAAGGTTTTTTTTTCATTTTATTCTACGCTTTATCGATTTCTGGATAAAAATTGTTTAATGATGCTAAAATTACCGAATCATAATGATTTTTGCAATACAAAGTTAAATAATTTAAAATTTTGACTTTTGACCGCAAATTTGACGGTCATCCAATAATATTTCCCAATTTTTATATTTTTTTCTGGTTGCGCATCAATTAAAGTTAATAAAAACATTTTTTTAATAACTCATTTTTTACGATTTTTACAAATTTTTACAATATTAAAAAAAATTAAAAATTTTAAAACAAGTAGAACAAAAAAAAAAAACTCACCAAAGCTAACCAGAACCTTTTTTTTAATGTCAATTTTCTTGATTGAAAAACAAATAAAAAAATTAAAAAATTTAAAATTGATATTTTTGATTTGGTAATTCTCTTAAAGTTGCTTATCTCGATTTTGACTAAATTTGATATACGGAGGTTTTTTGGGGCACTGATTACGAATCTAAAATAATATTTTTTCGTAAACGTTTTATTTTCGAGATATCCATCATTAAAATTGAAAATTAAAATAACCTTATTTACACTATTTCTCCTTCTTTTTACACAGAATTCATGATTTTTACACTAAATTGGCACATAATATTTCACAACACCTATTTATTTTAAACCTTTTTTTCTATTAAATTGCCAACCTCCACTTTCACACGCCGCAACGTGGCCGCAACCATGTATACACTAGGGACTTTATAGGCAAATATGGCCGCTGCCTTTGAACTTGAAAGTTCGCAACTTAATGCAAAAAAGTTGTAAAATAAATGAAAATACACGATTTTAAAGGTGTTTATAAAATATTGTGTGCCACTTTAGTGTAAAAATCAAGAATTGTGTACAATAAGAAGGGGGAATATAGTGAAAATAAGGTTGGTTTAATTTTCAACTTCGATGATGAATATCTCAAAAACGAAACGTTGCCGAAAAAATATTTTTTCAGATTCGTAATCAGCGCCCCAAAAGAAACCACCGTATACCGAATTTGGTCAGAATCGCAGAGGAGGCAACTTTCCAGACAATTACCTTTAATTTTTTTTTCAAATTATTTTATTCTTGATGTGCAACAAGAAAAAAATTATAAATATTATAAAATATTAATGCATGACTATCAAATATTTAGTCAAAAGTAAAAAATAACTTTTTAACTTTTCAAATGAAAAAATTTTTATGAAATCTTTCTTTTATAGTTTTAAATAGTGATGAGCGAGACCGGTCTTGTCTTAGGTCTTGGTCTTGCAGCAAGACCAAGACCAAGACCAAGACCAAGACTGCCTTTTCGCTTGCAAGACCAAGACCAAGAGCGGGGTATGCAAGACCAAGACCAAGACCAAGACCGAGGTGTGCAAGACTACGCAAGACCAAGACCGACCTGCAAGACTCTTGCACTTCTGCAACTTTTTGATATTGTAATATTTTATTGTTATATTTAATATACAGAGGCATTTCATACAGACATGACAAAAACTGTGTTAAGAACTGTCAAAAGAGGCATTATTTAATAAGTAAGAGTTTCTTAAATAAAAAAAATAATTAAATCGATCACTTTGTTCCCTTTTTTTCCCCCAGTTCTTTTACAACGATAACGAATAAATTTAATAAAATATTTCAAAATAATGAGATGGTGACTCAATGGTCCGACAAAGCTTGACATCTCCGAAATCGTTTACGACAGAGAAAAACTAGGGGGACAAAAGTTATGGAAGCTGAATATTACTTTTATAATTTTAATGTTTTTTTTTAAATTAGCTATTAAGTAATGCCACTTGGTGGATTAAAAAACTTTTTAAAAAACCAAAAATACATTATTTTTTTTTTCACACTGTAAGAGGTGGCACCATTAGATTGCTTCTTAAAATTAAGATAATGTGAAAGTAATGGATTAATATAAAATATTTGCCATGTGATAAAGGAATACTTTTTTTATAAATGGATTGTAAAAATCACTTCCGGTTTAGACGGAAAAGTGAAAACTGAAAAATATTCAAAAACCATCTACGTCGACATTGTTCCCACATAACAACAATTTTCAGCATAAAATACAGGGGGGGCGATTTTTTCTAAATTGATTTTTCGCCATAAATTTTTTATTTTAGGGGGAAAAACTAAAGATAAGGGAGTTTTCTTTTAGTGGCAGTGGATTAATAGAAAATTCTGGGAAAAGAAAATAATTTTACATTTTATGCCCTTTTTTTCTATAATTTTTTTTGTTTGGTTTTTCACCAAAATGGACGATTTAGGGGGATATCGAGTCAGTTGTCACACTATTGGGCCCCTTGTATCTGCAGATTGTTTATAAAATATTTCTACAAACTTTGTAAGACAAATTCTTAACCAATTTAAAGGTAAAAAGTTCATATAAACTGAAAAGTTTTTTTAAAAAACTTTTTTTTGAATCAGAAAAACCCAATGGTTACATATCAGAATTATTTTCACCTATATTTCACATCTGGTTGAAATTAAAAGCCTTTTTTTTCTGCTCACACAGTAAACAGTTTTGTATTTGCTTTAATTTTATCTGCTTCTTTAAAGAAAATTTATATAATTTTATCCCTAAAATGTTTCTTTATGCCACCAAATGTATAAAAGAAGGTTGTGTCTTAATTTAACCAAAAAAATATAGCGCTATAAAGGGGTGGATTTACGCAAAGGCTGAGTAGGCTGAAACCTAGGGCGGCAAATATTGTGGGCGGCAAATAGATTAATTTTTAAAAATGTAATGGCAAATTAATATATTTTTTAATATTTAGGGAATAGATAAAAATATCCTGAAATTTGTTTTTTTTTAAAGAATTGTTAATTAATTTTCTGTATGTTTTACTTTTGTTAAATTTGTTTAATAATTTTTATAAGAATTACTAGTGTACATGTATATGTTAAAAAATATTGACATATTAGAGCGGCAAAAATTTATTAGCCTATGGGCGGAAAAAATTAAATCCGGCCCTGGCGCTATAAATAAATAAACGCCTTCATTAAAAATATGCTTTTTAATCAAATAATTTAAATGTACGTTTAAGATTAAAACTGGTATATTTTTAAATTTTAAAGCAAAAATATAGTCCCCATCTTGATTTATATTTAAGTATTAAAAAGATATATTTTATTCAAGATTGCTTAGTTTAAATTATTACTACCAAAAAAAGGCAAGACCAGCAAGACTCTTGCAGCAAGACCAAGACCAAGACCAAGACCGGGTGGTGCAAGACCAAGACCAAGACCAAGACCTTCTTTGGTCTAATAATAAAATATACTGGGTGTTACAGAATGTTGTGAGGAAAATTTAGGGCAGATTGTACATCTAAAAATATGAAAAAAAGTTCATATAAACATGGGTCCGGAAATGCTTCGTTTTTATAATACGGGGTGTTTAAAGTATTTTGTCTTTTATAGTTTCTTTCACATTTCTCGAAAACCCGTAAAGATATTGGGATGAGTTTTTGTACACGCAAATGTATAAAAATAGGTCATATTTACATGTATAAAATTGCTTTCTAAGGCACCTACAACAGTGGCGTTCGTGCCGGTAAGTCCTTATTTTTGGCGAAAAAACTGTACGCCACTGGTTTTCGCAAAAATTAGTATTGCTTTCTCAAAGCCAGTTTAATTATGATTAAAAAGTACCTTTTGGACTTTTTTGGTCTGACTCATCGTTTTCGAAATAAAAATAAAAGTACACTTAGCTGTTCCCCGAATTATTTATAATAATTTTAATATTTTATGTGTACTAATTGTTCAGAAACAATGTATTCGATTTTAACTTTAGACCAAATGCTGAAAGTGGCTTTCCTCTGCTTTAATGCATGCTGTAAATCGCATTCGAATATTTTTTCTGACCCCCAAAGTCCAGGAGCTACTTTTTGAGCAGAAAACTGGCTTTTAAAAAGCAATACAAATTATTTCAAAAATCACCGGCATAATTTTGTACATGTAATTGTGAACTATAATGATACATTTGCGTGTAGCAAAACTTATCTCAATATCACTACGGGTTTTCGAGAAATGTGAAATAAACTATAAAAGGCCAAAAACTTTAAACACCCCGTATCATAAAAACAAAGCATTTCCGGACCCATGTTTATTTGAACTTTTTTCATATTTTTAGATGTAGAATCTGCCCCTAAATTTTCCTTACAACATTCTGTAACACCCTGTATACAGGGTGCCACAGATTCGAGTGCATGCATGGGGATCTCGGAAACCCTAAGAGATAGAGTCAGTTAATTACGGCAAGTTAAGCATTTAGTGCCTAAGCCTATTAGAAAATTGTAAAACGAGTACTTCGAAGATATCGGAAAACCGAAATTTCGCAATTTTGTTTTTAATTTTTCCTAACGTTATTTAAAGAGATGGAAAACAAAGAAACTTCTTGCATTTTTGATTTAAAAACAGGTTGATAGATTTTTGTACGACGTTCGTTTTAGTTAAATCATCAACTTTATTTTTTAAATACGGACCTGGGTTTTTTATTTAATTTTTTGAACCCTTATTATCCCAAATACAAAATGTATAACACTTTTAAAATTTATTATCAAAAATGGAACGCCCCTATAAGAAATGATGTGCGTTCCTTGTCTAACTTATTGCCTTTTATGGAAAATATGTTTATTTAACAGAAAATATTAAGTGTTATACATAATTGTAGTTGAAATTATAACTGCTTCAAAAAAATACAATAAACAATTGAGTGCCGTATTTAAAAAAATAAAGTTGATGATGGTTTAACGAAAACGAAACGTCGTACAAAAAATCTCTCAACGCTGTTTTGTAGAGCGTAAAAAGTGGCCATAAGAAAGTGTCTTTTGTTTTTCCATATCTATTTAAATAACGTCAGAAAAAAATAAAAACGAAATCGGCAAATTTCGGTTTTTACCAGATATCTCCGGAAGTACTCGGAATTTTACAACTTTCTAAACGGCTTGTTGTTAGGCACCTAAATGCGCAACTTTGCTATAATTTAACCGACTTCGTATTTCTTACGGTTTCCGAGATCCCCATGCATGGACTCGAATCTGTGGCATCCTGTATACTTATTTCTGCTTACCTGTCAAAACTAACAGACACTTTGAACTTGTGAGGAGGTTCAGGTGCTCCACAGGGAAGAGTTGCGGGGGGTGAAGTTCTAGGAGCTGTGACAATTCCGCTTAGATGAAAACCTAAAAAAATGATAATATTAAAAAAACATGGTGCGGTGTGGTATTCTCTTATATATTGAAGAAAACAAAGATTTCTAAGCTATACTGATATTTTTATTTATCCACTCTAAATATTAACCTATTTTAGCAATAATTATAATTTTATAACAACCAAAATTAAAAATAAGCCTTTATTTCTTTGTTTCTACAGTAAAATTAATCATAAAACTCCTTTAGTTGACATTTAAGTGCTATTTTTCGGAATAACTTTATTTGACTGACAAAAGTCATAAATATAAGACTTCTGGAGAAAGCTGGCAACGTTGCGGTCGTCCTTGGTTCGGGCACGGGAATGTCCGGTCCAGAATGAGCGGCCGCGGCCGATTCTCACGACCCGCGAGCTTTATGGCCGCCTCGCCGATCTAAAATCATGGGTTATGCACTAAATTCCGAGAATGAAAAAGCTGGTTTTTATTCTTATAAACCAGCAATTTTGTGTATTTTTTACGTTTACTATTTAATAACATTACAGTGTAACGTGAGTCCTTGGAAATGTATAGAAGACAACCGAATCCCGATAAATAAACATAAATATGCTGTCAATGTCAGTTTTAATCACAGGTATAGTTTGTCTCAAAGTATATCGTGTTAGCTTTTGCCTTTGTTTATGGAGTATATCTACCGACAACAATAAAACTGCCGATCAGTAGGTATTAAAGGACAGAACATTAGGGACATGAGCCTAATAATATAAAGTTTATAATTTATTGTCTTAAATTTAGTTAGTATAATTTTTTAAAATTCATAAATGGGATTAAATATATCAAATTTGTCTAATAAATTTTCACAAATGCTTATTTTAAACATACATTACATTTTAATCTAGAAATTATCTAAATTTTTTAATTCTGTTTACTATCAAAAGTCCTCATTGAGATTAATTACAATAGGATTTATGTTGTTTTGTATAGAAATGTAAGAGTCCTCAATTTTTATAATGTACTGTACTGAATTTTTCCAGCTCTTAACAAATCTGGTTAGTTAGTAATTACATTTTTTATCAAATTTATAACACTGGGACTTAAAGTACGTGTAACATTTTCTGCTCTGATCTTTGATTTTTACTTGGTTCCACAAATGCTCTATGTGGTTAAACATACAGTGATACGGAGGAAGACATAAGACAGTATGCCCAGCTTGTTCAGCCAAATTATCACATACATATTGTTTTTTAACTGCATATAAATATAGGACTTCCAAAAGTTGCCCTCTTTTGTAACTGAATTTAAAATAAATATCATTTTCTAACAAATATTCTTGGATTTCAGTTTTTGAAATTGAAGCTGGTGCTTTGTGTAGCAGACAGCTGTGGTAGCTTGCGTTATCCATGACAATAACACTGTTGTTTGGAATATTTTAAAGATAATTTTAAAACCTGTTTTCAAAAAGTTCTGCACTTGTATCCTCATGCATGATAATCCAAGCTAGAATCTTAATATTCTTTGCAGACAACAGCAAGCAGTTTGGGACAAATCCGTCTTCTGAACCAGCGTGTATTATGGTAATGCGTTTTCCTTTATTTGAAGGTGCTTTCATCTAACAGTTTTGACTGAAATCAACCCATCCATTGAATACTGTGTCGTGTGTATCGAACCATGTTTCATTAAGGTAAATTATGGATCTGTTTTCCAACCTATACTAAAGTTCAAAATTTCTGTCAGTGACTCATTTAATACCGGCCACCCAACCGACGAAGCGGCTGAATAAAAATCTAACACTAGTAAAAGATTTTTAAGCCTATGATATACTTTTCCGCTCAAATAACAGTGAACCGGCCAAAAGTTTCATCGCCACGTTGTCATAATTCGCAAGAATAAATCACCAGCCAGCGATCGCACTTAAAATAGCACGCCAATATGTATTGAAATCATTGTTATCGAGAAGACAATAAAAGTGGCAACACACATTCCTTAGTTTACAACTTGAAGAGACTTGAAAATAAGCGTATCCACAGGGTTTTCGTGCTGTTCGATGATTTTATTTAGTTATTATTGATTATGGACAGATTTTGTAAGTTTAAATTTTAATTGCTATACAGGGTATTTTCTAAATATTATAAATTTCTAATAATTGTAGTATATAGATATTGTTTTGTGCCAATTTTATAATAGTTTATCTTATTTAGTGTATATAGTTGTATATAAAGATTTAGTGTTGTTAAGTGCTTTTAATTCTGTAAACTATGAATATTAACCAACCTTTAACTAGTTATCCGCCTACAAAAAAACTCAGTTAACGTTAAAAGAACGAATAATGGTTAAAAATGTTTACCATGGGATTCGGGAACGAAATCCAGAACTAACCACTTTGGATGCTGCAGAGATATGTGCAACTTTAACAAAAGTTAATTCGCGTACGGTATTCAGAGTTTTAAAAGGCAAAAATCAATATTAGTAATTATGCGGATACTGGAAAATGCGATTTTTTCGCTATTTTTTTGCACACTTTTTACTTTTCGATTGTTAAACATGAATCAGAAGCTGTTTTTTTGGCTGCCTCTTATAGTATTTAAAAATAATAATAATTGAATTGTTTAATTCCATTTTACGACATATTCCTTTAAATTCTGTCATTTGCACGAAAACATATTTAAAAACTCATACTATGTTAATATTAAAAAAAAACACTTAAAAAGTAAGGAAAAACCTTAATTTTCAATAAAAAGTAGGTAAAACGTTTACGTCCGAATTCAACTCGAAATTCTAATAATGTTGACCTGTTACCAGGTTGTAATAGTTTTCTTTATGACATTTTTATAAGGTATGCGAACCTTGCTTGCTCGACCCGCAATGTTTGATCAAAAATATTCTCGATATGGAAATCCTAAATATGGAACACGAAAGACCCGAAATAGTTATTGGATTCTACAAGCTGATGATCTCAGAGCTTTCGTGTTCCTTATATAGTGGATATTTTTGATGAAGCAATGCGTGTGAATATCGTATTTAATATTGAGATTGCAAGATCGGTGGTGAATTGGCAAGTCGGTGTAACTTGGATTGTCTATCGTTCTGCTTTTACATCTTTTTTAATTTATGTTAAGACTAAAATTTTATTATTTTTTTCATGTAGCAAAATAAAATCAGAGAAGGTAAAATTTTGGAAAAACGTTGAAAAATCACCAAAACAACTCAAATTTGTGTTCTATGACCTCAAAATAGGAGGTGTGCAAAATTAAGCAAAAAATTACATTTTTCATTAATCCGAATAATACCAAAATAATATAGGCTTGTTACTAATTTAAAGGGTTGATGAAAATGTGAGAAAATAACTTTTGCTTGTAAAAAATATTTTTATGTTTTGACGAAATTTTATCATTTATTTTCTAAAATGCGTACGCCACTGGAATTGATTCCCCTGACCCCACACAACCCGGGGCACTCTAAAAGCGAGCGATGCGTCATTGACAGAAATTTTGGACTTGAAGTATATATCTTTTAATTTCTTAAAGGTAATTAAATCTCCAAGTGCGTAATCTATGCGATTTCATTACTACTTGTCTTTTGTCTTTTTTGCGGTATTTAAATCCCATTTTACAAACAACTCTATGAAGGGTGGCACGGCTAATATTTATATTGGTTTCGTCTTCGTCTAGCTTCTTTTTCACTTTATCCAAGGTAGGAACTACTCCGCTTTTATAAAGACAATATTTTTTTTCTTTTGTTCAATTCTTCACTAATAATAATATCTTTTGTAAGTAGGCAGGTTTCTTTTAAAGCTTCTTCTTTAATTAGTCCTTTTTAACAACCTGTTTTGCATCTAATGACAAATGATTTCGACGCGGCATAGTTATATTCTCGTAAAACAACTTTTTCGAAACGCAAACGAAATATTTATTTACCTCATGGTCAATACTCAAGAAATACCTGGCCCACCCCAGCCATTTTGAAATAATGGCTTTACCCAATAACAATAGGTAATAAAATCGTTAAAGGTTTATTGGGGTATTGTCCGTCAAAAGCCATAGCGATATACTTTGAGACAGACTATGCCAAATTTTAATACCCATGGGTTTACACCAGAAAGAAAGTATGCGTGACGTCATTTAGACCTCGAACGAAAAATTTAGTCCACCCCAGGTAAACAAGGCTTTTGTTGTAATTAAAATCATTTTAAAATGTATTTTTTAAATACTACTGAAAAAATACTAAAGATGACTGATTATTTTTTTTAATACGAGGAGGAAAGCCACACTGTATCTGCTTTTTCAATTAGGTCTTTTATATATTTACGTTTTTAAGTTTTAATATTTTTTTATGTTTCGGCACTGCCTTTAATACAATTTAAAAATAAATAAATACAAAATAAAAATTATTACCGAGGCATTACATCTATTGTACATCGAATTTCAGATCGAAGAAACGATAGTTTTAACAAAACGAAAAAATCCCTTCCTTCCCACCTTCTCTTTGTAAAGAGTGCAAAATATTGAATTCTTTTCAGTTATTCAGTTGCTTATTATTGCATGTCCTTTGTACGATATCCGTCTGCCTCGGCTCTGGGAACAAAAGCGGTGAGGGCATCGATAATGGAGCTCCAGAGTCTGAATTCAAAGGACTAATACCAGCCTTGCGCTGGCTTTGTGAATATATATTTTGTTAATCCGGGAATACCTAACCATAAGTTTTTTTTTACTGAGCTGATATAAAGAAGAAAGTGTATGCTACGCCACCAGAAAACTTAGAAGATTTAAGGGAAAGAATTACAGTGGCAATTAATAATATTTCTATTGAACAAAGAGAAAATGTTTTGCGAAAAATTCTGAAAAGATTTCATTTATATATTCAGCAGAATGGTGGTCATTTCGAAAATTTGAATAACGAATAAACTTTGGTAATTTTTATATATTTTTTATTGTTAAGAAACTTAGTTTCGTTTTTGTCTTATTTTTAAATAAAAAATAATCACTTATATTTTTTTTGTATCAAAGCCTACTTAGCCAAAGCCCTTTAAAACAGTAGGTAGTACCCAACGACTATTATATACTAAAGGACTGCTCAGTTCCATTTAACGTACGTTGGAAAATGGCTAAATTGATATTTTTTTATAGCAATTTAATGGATCAGTATCAATCAGCATCACCTTTAGGTGATTTTTTATAACCAATTTTTGATTATATATTTGAGATTCAGAGAAAGTTGCTTTATGGTACATGGACAGGATATTTAAAAGTTATATTGGCCAGTGAAAGTTTCAAGCTTCTAAGATGATCCATTTTTTTACAGCAGTTAATCAAAACAAAAATTTTGCACTTCCAAAATAACCACATTTTAAAAATAGTTATCTCTTCTTTTTTAAAAGTAATACAACAAAAGAAGTAATATTATTAGTGACATTTTTTAATAAAAAATTTCCAAATATCACATCGAAAAATATACAGAGTATTCTATTTAAAATAAAAAAGTTGCTATCGGTACCTTCGGTAGTGGTACCTGCCGTAAATTCTCATTTCCTCCAATATGTTCCTTATATGTTATCTTTACGATCACCAATTTTCAATTTTCTATCGATAACCATTTGGCAACAACGCCGTGCCAGTGGTTTCCTTATCAGCCACATCCTTGAAGTTGAAAACGTACCTAGTTTCTTTCATCCCTCCACATTTTTTGAATACTCAATGCATGCGCTCCATATTGTTTCAAACGATTTCTCGTGGCACGCATAGCAACATAAAATGTGTTCTGCTTATAAAAATCAAACAAACCTGATACCCAATAAAATTGTGCCAAAAAATTTAAAAATTGTATCTGTTTAATTTAACTACTTATGTAAAAGCTCGGCAACATTGTTTTCTTTCGTTCCGTCGAGCTTCTGGTTCTGGTCTAGGTCATCACCCTTGCCCCGCTTCCGTCCGTGGCCAGCCGCCAAGGCTGTTTTTGTTTATCTCCCTGTGGCACACGCACCGCTCGACAATGTTGCCGGGTCTATATTTCTTTCTTTATGCTTTAGGAATTTATATATTAAGGGACACATCGTAGACGGATGAGACTTGCCTTGTGGCATAGTTTAAGGAATATACAATATATAAGTTGAGTCACTTGCATATAAAATTTTGATGTTTTGGCTTCAAAGACACCGTGCACCGTCTCCGCTGATTGCGAACGGACAAAACATTTTTAAGGGATATTTGTGTAAACGATACCAATTTATTCAAGCGATTCCTCTGATCGAGATTGTCCGGGAACACGGAGTAGATTTTTCGTTATTTGAATGATTATTACGATATTAGCATAATGTTGATAATATTTGTTTATTGTCACCAAAGTCACTGTAAATAAATGTTTTTTTTTTCTCTATTACCTATTAATAATTATTCCTAGAACTACAAATCGGGGTAGATATCTACCCCGGGTAAATTTTAATAAGTAAATAATAATAGGTAAAATCGTAATCAGACTTTGAAACATTTTTATATCTAAAATATATAAATGTATCTAAATGTACCCTTTTTTTGTATTTTCCATAAAAGAAACAAAAATAGACTTTTAAAAACCAATATTTTATGGATATTTATTTGATTTTTTTCATTGATCGGATTCTTAATTTGTTTAAATTTTTAAATGCCCAAATAAATATAATTTTTTAGCAAAACATCATGATGGTATAGTTTTTCTTAAAGCCATATGTGTCCTTTTTGAAATCCCGTTGGAAATTTAAAAATAGGTTGTTTAAAAAAATGGTTATAAATTTTTGACTGTTAAATGACGGTTTAGTTGTTTTTAAGTACTTACAGCTATTCAAATCAATTTTTAATCAACTGAATCTAGATAACAGTGAATTTGTTCTTCACCATTCTCTGGGGCATAACAAAAGGAAAAATTTGAGTACTCATATGTCAGACTACTGCTTTCGGAACGATATTAAGAGCAAAAATTCCGTAGGGGAAATGTTTCCCGGTTTGTAGTTTAAGGTAAAAATGGGTTTATAGTTATAGGATTATTTTATCATTACAAAAACAAATAAATATTTATCTATCTATCTATCTTTCTATCCATCATTGACAATGTAAAAAAAAATAGAAATTTATTTAAACATTAAAAAGGTCGACCGATTTTCTGGATAATTAATGGGTCATAAAAATAGGGAGAATGCACCATTTTTATTTGTTATTAGAAGTAAAATAAAATATTGCATTTTTTGACTTGAATAGTCCACAAAGGGGAAGGGAGTGGTACTTTTTTAATTCTTCTCCAAAGAGATGGTACTCCTTATATTTCTACACTAATAAACATAACCTACAATAACATTTTAAGAAATACTGAATGATGAACACAATAAAAGTTTTTTGAGGTACTTGCAAGCTGTTTTTCATTTTGAGTTCTGCAGAAGTAGTGCGTTATTTTAAAGAAACGCAAATCATAAATGTGTTCCTCGGGTAGGTTTCGTTACCCTTAACAAAATTTAGTCTTTTGAGGACCAAACGGATAATTATGTTATTAAATATTATTTTATATAAAATGGTTAAGAAACAGTTATTTAGATAGTTAAAGATCAAAAATCATCACAGAAAGTTCTAGTCGCTGAATTAATCTAAAAATATTTGAATTTTAATACTTAGTTTTGCAATAAATATGCATATTTCACCATAGGCGGCGCACAGTGGGTGCCTGGTGCCTGGCACCCCACTAGTCTGAAAAAAAATTACTGTTTTAAAAATGAACATTATTATTTGATACGGTTCGATTTTAAAAATTACACGCAAACTCACCTTATGTTTCAACGCACCTTTCGAAAAATTGGTAATATCAAAATTAAGATCCACAATACGCCAAGAAGTTTAGAAAATTCCGGTTCCATGGGGAAAGGAATTAGCCGCAAAATTGATATAAGTACTGGATAAACGAATTTAAAAATTGTACCTTATGAAAGAAGAAGATTTTATAATAAATAATATATAATGTACTGGTTTGTTATTATTTCATAAATATTTACCAAACATTCCTAAGAATTTATTCTTATTAATTTATTATTAATTAATTTTATTAATAACAATGTATTAATAATGATATTTGCTATTCATAGTTTTATTTATTCATTATTATTATTATATTTCAAGCCAACGGCTTTGCACTCCCTCTAAGGGGAACATTCCTCATCCCAGATATCTTGATATCAAAAGGATTGAGTTCGGGGAACCCTTCCATGTTTTCGGGCCAGGTTTCTTAGGTTCTGTTATTCCCCCAAATTTCGGACAGTCCGAGCGGTCCAAGTAGCACTGCCTTTTATACCTTAAAGATGTTCACCGAGGCCTATCCCATGTTTTGTGAAAGAGTTTTTGGGAAGTAGTTGTTGATAAAATTATGGGGATCGTTTGTAGTTATTCATTCCCCACTATCTTTTATTTGTGTTTCTGGTTTCGTATTTGGCAATCTTTT
>JAHBCN010009928.1:0-33332 GCA_019359885.1 Listronotus oregonensis | reverse complement strand
AAAAGTTTCCCACACAAAATAATGGAGCCCTCGTATAGTTCTAATAGCGCTTCATCATTATCACTTTTATGTTCAAATTTTAAAAGCTCTATAAATTGATAAAACAATTTTGAATTAATAACCTTATTTAAACTTTATTTTTTGACATCACTTTTTTACAACCTTAAGCAATAATTCACACATTCCTCCACAGTTTTTACTGGTCTTAACTGACAACAATAATTACAATATTGTATGCATGCACTACTTTTGATTTTTTTCCCAAAAAAGATTATGGATTTGAACAAATCTTAATATTTAGAAACCACTTAGATAATAATAAAGAAAAAAGTTTTCCCCAGTTTTTTAGGGAACTGGAAAGGGGGGTTTGGGGGGGAACAGAGGGGGTGTACTGACGCACATGGGGGGGGGAAGAGTGGGGATTTAGGTGATCTATATCCCATGGGGGAAAGGGGAAGATTGTTCGTTAGGTGGTCTATTTGGGTATGGTTATTAAGAGGGGGGGGATGAGCATTGTCTTCTTGTCTTCATTGTCTTGATACCCAAAAAAGGGGAAAACACATTAAATTTATATATATATATATATATATATATATATATATATATATATATATATATATATATATATATAAAAAACAACTGGAAGGTTATTAGGACGGTCTTTACCTTATTAAGTTAAACACTTTTTAGCAGTCCCGAGCTTTGGGAAATTTTATTTTTTTTAAGGGTGCAAATTAAAAAAAAACCCTTGGGTTACATGAGATAAAAGACTAACATTTTAAAAACTTCCCGCAAAATGTTAATGGAAAATGACTAATGCCACACCAGAGAACTTTATTATATTATTATTAAAAATTTAAAAAATTTTAAAAAAACATCACATATAATTAAAATACAGGAAACACAAAAGTACAGCCCCCCCATCAATAGAACGGTTATTGTAAATATAAATTATGATATTTATTTACTTGTTTTTTTTTTTTTTTCAACAAAATCCTTCCGATTGTGTGAATACCTAGATCTAAGGTCATGGTTTCTCCAAGCCGCAGTTTGGGTCAGACAAGTTATCCCTGCGATGTAATATTAACTGGTAGATAGTGTAAAAGTGAAATTTGGGGTTTTGTAACCTTATCTGTCACCTAAGGTTAATAAGATTAAGGTGTTTGTGTGTGTGTGTGCGTGCGTATGTGTGTGTGTGCGTGTATGTGTGTGTGTGTGTGTGTGTGTGTGTGTTTGTGAGTATGTGTGTTTGTTGGCATGTATTACCCTCATCTGTCACCTAAGGGTTAATACTTGTATGTTAATATGTATATATGTTTATCCCCCAGCTGTCACCAAGGGCGGTATAGTAGGGGTGTGAAATTTTTGTGACCACCCTTATCTGCCACTTAAGGGTGTGTTCGTGTGTAGATATGTGCGTGTACGTGATATTTTTTTTTAGGTTTCCGTGTAATGTGTTAACAGGGAAAACAGAAAATTTCTGTGCCCTAAAAAAACCCCGCCCCCCTATCCAGCAAAACGCACAGAAAGAAAGAACAAAGGTACAAATGCTCTGCAATAAGGACTTTTGGGGTACTTTTAGGCCAAGTAAACAGAAAAACATCCAAAATGACAACAACAAACAAAAACAACAATTAATCAAAATAAAAAAAAAAAAAAAAAGGAAAATAAATGATTGGTTCATTTAAAATATTAATTATTTTAAAAAGAGTTACTAGAGTTAGTAGACAGAGTTTTGATTTGTCAAATTTAAATTAAGTAAGTTTGAATAAATTGCACTTAAATTTTCTATGTCCGCCTTCTTTTAAATTTAAATTTGATGAAAAAATATCTCGATCTTTCCCCCGAACCAATCTCCTTTTTGCGATTCTTTTCAAGTACCCTCAAAAAGGGGTTTTTTAAAGGGAAAAATTTTTAAAAGGGGTTTTTTTTTTTTTAAAAAAAAAAATTTTTTTTTTCCCCCTTTTTTAATTTTCCCTTTTTTTTGTTTGGGGAAAAATTTAAAAAGGGGAAAACTTTTTCGAAAAAAGGGACCTTCCGAAAAATTCGAGCGAAGACGGGGAAAAAAACCCGATTTTATTAGGGGCCCTTTCCAAAGGGCGGCAATGGTTTATAAAATTCCCCATAACATTCCCATTTTTTGGTATACACAACCGGTCGGTAGGTCACCAAAACCTTAAAAAGGGGAAAAGGGGAAATGTTTTGAAATTTTAATGAAAAAGGGGCTTTTTTCCCTTTTAAACCCAAGTGTGACATTCGTGCCGTGGCCCAAAAAATTCTTAGATAAACAGGGCAAAAAGGGGGAAAAATTTCAAAAAATTTTCCCCCTTGGACCCTTTTTTTCCCCAGAATTTTTTTAAAAAAACCAATTTCCCACAAATCGAAAAAAAAAAAACGAAAACGCCCGAGATAAAACCGCCCATTTTCCTTTTTTTGAAAAAAGGGGTTAGGGGGATTTGGGGATTTTAAAAACCCCTTAAAAATTAGACAAACCCCTAATATCGGTTTATCCCGGGGCGGTTTTTTCCCCAGAAATTTTCCCCCTGGGTAGAACGAGCAAAAAAAATTTATCTCCTGGGGAGCAAAGGTTTAAAAGGAGCGGGATCCCTCCCCCCTTTTGGGGAAAAGAATTTATTTGAAAATTTTAAAATTGGGGACCCCGGCTTTTATTAAAATTCGGGGGTTCGAAAAGAATTTTTTAAAGGTTTTTTAAATTGATTTTACCCCACATAATAAAACCCCAAAAAACCCAGAAAACAAATTTTAGTTGGGATAACCCTAGTCTTTTTTCACCAAAAGGTTAAAAACAGCCCTAGAAAATAATATATACATGTGCCCTTTTTCCAGCCAACGCCACACGCTTGATGCAGCCACTAGATGTGGCTGATTTTGAACCTTCAAGAGAAATTTAAAATATATTAGAAAAATCAAAGGAGAATATTTGGGACTTTCCCCTAAAAACCTTCCCCGGCCTTCTTTCACTTCGTGGAACAAAGTTTCAGAGACTGTAGAGACAAATTTAAAATCGAGAACCACCGGATTTCCAATGAAGATGAAGTTTTAGGAAGATTCCGGAGGACTGCCTGAAAAACTTGAAGAAACTGGAAAATTCTTGATTCTTCGTCGGTAGAGTTTTTAAAGAAATGGGGGGAACAAGCGAGACCAAAAAAATGAAAAAGGGAAGGTTTGAAAGCTGGAAAACAGATGACGATTGAAGACAGGGATTCCCAATGAGAAATCCAAAATAAAAAGTAGAATCTCAACCCCTATAATCACAGAAACAGGACGAAGAAATGTTGTTTTCCCACAGATTCAAAAGAAATACCATCAAAAAGATCAAGGAAACCAAAAAAACCTAAAGTAGTCCTATTGGTTAAAAAAAGCAAGTTTGAGGGGTAAAAGCGATTTAATTAAAAGGCCATATGGCAGGTTTTTAAAAACTATAGAGGAAGGGGACTGGATTAATTTGGGCAATGCAAAAGTGGATTTGGGGACTTTAAAAATCAGAAAGCACTGATCCATTTTATGTTCCAGTTTAAAGACTCAGATGACGAATCGGAGGAACCATTTGCCGATAACAGCGATGAGGATAGAACCTTTAACCCTGAAACTGAGACCAAAAAAGATCGAAAATTAAAATAGTTTAAATTTAAGTTTTAACTTTTCTTGTTTATGCCAAAAGTTTATTTAGTTTTGAAGTTAGGAAATATTTTCTTAGTTTTTTATGTTTAACCTCTAGTTCTTACATACCAAAGAATTTTTCTGTTACTGTTTTAGACGTATAAATGTCTTTTTTTATTTTTATAGGTATGTAAAACATAGATTAGGATGTTTTCTTGAGTTTCTTGTTTAATTTTAAAATTATAAGATAATTAAAATATTTTTTAATGAATTTAAAAGTTTTAAATAAACGTTTTTTAGAAAAAAATGTTTTCTTGACCAATTAAAAAAAATTATAATTTTTAATTCTGCGTCCATTCCCAAGGGGGGCCCTTTTACACCGCGATTTAAAAAAGCATTTTATATTGAAATAAAAATTAAAGAAAACCCCAAACGCCGGGTAACTTTTTAATACCCTTTTTGGGTCATATTTTTTTCTATTGTTTTTAGAGCAATTTGAGGGAGCTATCGATTCAGCAACCAGATTTTTAAACAATTTATTTTTAAACGTTAGTTAATAAATAACGACGTTATCTTGAAACATGTCCTAAAAGCGTGTCAAAGTAGCCCGTTTGAGGTATATGAGTTGTTAAAAATAAAACCCGTGTCCCCAATGTGAAATGATGACAATGCACTTATTTAAAATATAAAAACTTTAATTTTTTATAATTAATTAAAAATATTTTATTTTAGTGGGCATTTTTGTAAAATTTTATTCATAATTATAATTTGAGTAGTTTAGCTCAATTTTTGTGCGATATTTGCATACTGTATGTAAAAGGCCATAGCTACATATCTTAAATAATTTTAAAAACCTATCGGTGCCGCTTTTTTTATATATTGCCTCATGACAAGTCTTCCCCGAAACGATAAAGATTGTCAAGCCCCATTTGGGGTTTATACACACTTTGGGTATTTTTAAAATTTTATTACCACGGCACCAGAACCGGTTTGGTAATTTTTTCAACGGAAAATAAACCATGGAAGCAGAAGTTTGAAGGGTTTACCATGATTTGGGTATTAGTCAATTGAAATTTTTTTCCCAGTAAAGACATTTAATTCTTATATGCCCATGTAAGATAAAGGCAAAAATCGTTTTTCATATTTGTCTGTTTGGGAAACCCAAATTTTTTCTTGACTGTTGGATGTATGGCTTTGTTAATAATGTTTTAGCAAAAGTTTGTCTGTTCTACTACATATGCAAAAAACGTCATCTACCAGTGAAAAATAATAGTTTTCAGGATTTGCCTGCTGCATGGTGGCAACATATTCAGAATTGAAAAAACATGAAAAAAAGGAACTAAATTTGGCTGGCCCTTGGTGGATCCAGATACTGTTACTTGCAGTCACATCTGGCCGGATAAGATTCACTATCTGATTGATAAAAGCCCCTTATTGCACCTTTTACTGTGTGGCAGCAGTCAAAAGGGAATCAGAAATGTCTATGGATACTTCATCGACCGACTCAGAGTCGAATTGTTTGAGAAATCAGGATCTTTGAAGAATAATCTTAAAAGACCCTTTTTTATTTTGTAAATAAAAACATGTATTATCTTTACCATTTATAAAATATATATATTAATTATTTATATATTATATATATATATATATAATATATATATATATATATTATATATATATATATATATATATATATATTATATATATATATATATATATATAATATATATATTATATGTTTGAAAGTGGCCCATCTTGGTTTTATTTACAATTTAATAAAAAAGTTAATAAATTTTTAATTTATTTTTTTCTTAATTTAATTTTAATTCCGAAAAAAAAAATTTTTGTCAAAATTACTGATTATAATAACCCCTAAAATGTTAAAATCTAAAAACCTAATGGCAGGTTAATGGTAAAAAGAACACACCTTTTATGGGGAAAAAAAATTATGTTGGAACACACTCTGTTTGACAGCTGATTTGACTGATATTACTGACAGACCGGTCATTGTTGGCGTATTTGGTTTTTGGATAGTTTATTTGGAAAAGTTTTAGATTTTTTTGATTAAATTATTTTCAAAAACGAATTTTTACAAGCTTAAAACAGTTTTTTTCAGAGCTACTTTGCATATTTCGGGTTTTAAATAAGTTACATGTGTTTTTGTTATTGAGGTTACGTAAATAAAACTGTTTTTTTATTTAAAAAACGTTTAAAATGTGGACTGCGGAACAAGATGCCTTTATAATAATGGCAATTTTAGAAGTGCAACTCGTAATGAGGATGGATCTTGGTATATTTTTCTCCAAAGTTGCATGGACCAGTTTACGAAAGGTTCCCGACAATCTTGTTGAGTATAAACATTTGTTCATCACAGACGTATGCTAATCAATCTTTTGAAAACAAGCATTGCATTTGTAAGGGAAAGTCCACTGGAAGCCTAGCGTGCTTACAGAACCTGTCCTTGAAGATATGCGTGTCCAATGGAGCACAGTCCTAACAAATCGGTAGAGAAGCTGCACTCAGACCGGTAAGGATACTATTTTAAATAAAAATTGAAATTTATGTTTACAATGCCTCATTTTTTTAGAATGTCTGTTGGTATTTGCCAAAAGACTTACCAAAAAAAATGCATCCAATAAGGTCCGTATTGAAGAACCCTTCCCCGATTATGCAAAGAGGGTGCAGTTTTGTCAATGGTTTAATGAAATTCTTAACAAGATGATTTTTTTGACCTACTTTCTTCTCTGATGAAGCATGGTTTCATTTGTCCGGTTTGTAAATAGTCAGAACTACCGAACTTGGGCCACGGAGAATCCACATACCTATCGAAACAAGTTTACACCCAAAAAATGGGGTCGGGGTACAATTTCGAAAGAAGGATTTGTCCAATATTTTACGATAATAATGTGAAAAATAATATTCTGCATGAATTTTTGAGCAACTTGATGATGAGGAACTTCAGGGGGGGCTTTTTAACAAAGGTCCTGCACACACAGCTGGGCAATTTCATACAAGCCGAATTTTATGAAGATAGAATAAATTTGCAAAGATGTATGGCCACCGTCTCAGATTAACATTAGATTTCTTTTTATTTCGATTTTAAAAAAAAGGTCTTCGAAAAACCTCCTGTTGAAAGAATGGAGGAAGAATTAAGATAGAAATTAAGTTACCAGATTCACAAATGTGTTTGATAATTTAAAAGAAGAAACCAAATATGTCTAGAAAATGAAGGAAGACATTTTGAACACTTGCTATAGTGTTAATTGTTTGCTTATTAAATTATTGTTATCTTTGTTATTATGATACTTCCCAAACTTTAGTTTTTTTTTTCGTTAAAGAATAAACCGGGCAAAACTTCATTTTTGATTGTACTAAAAAAATTTTAAAGAGAAAATTTCTCCAACTTTCTCGCAAGCTATTGAAATTATTTTTAGTTTTATTAATTTTAATGTTTTATAAAATACTTGATTTTATTGTGATGTAACTATTTTTTTTTATTTTGTTAATATTTAAATAATTTGGAATTTTTTGTAGATTGTTTTCATCTTAATTTCTTTTAAATTAATAATTATCCTAATTTCTTTTATTATGTAATAATTGACATTTAATTTATTAATAAAGTACAAATAAATCTAAGTAATCCCACCCCTTTTAAGTCAAGTAGTTTTATTTAAATAATATAAATAAATTGTGTAAAACTAGATTAACTTTACTTGAATAGTCACAAAAAGCCTTAAGAGGTATTTTTGAATAACATGGATTTGAATGCGGTTCCTTGCATTCAATTCGTATGAACATATAGAAACTTTGCGAACAAATTTAACTAATGGGAAATGAATAATGCATTTTGTTAAAAAACATTTTAAAATTAGCAATTATAAAAAAATTATAACTAGGTAAATAATGATGAAAATGGGCTGAATTTTTTCTCAGGGGTTTTATGTTTGCTGAATTAGAAAAGAATGGCAGGGCCCCGGGAAGGGGCGCAAGGTGGTGTAAACGTCATCTTCTAAAGTTTTACAACAAATCCTGCTAATGTCAAAACTGTGGTAAAATTCCGTTAACGTTTACACTATCCTCACGCCAAGGTACCCGTAGACCCCCGCCAATGTCATATTCGGAAATACCCAAAACCCCCATATCAAATTCTCATTTCCTCATTATTTACCCAGTTATAATTTTTATATCTAACTGCAAACCTTAAAAGCATTTTTTAAGCAGAAATAAAGTTTTTCTATTCCAATAATTCAATTTGTTTACAAAGTTTGAGACGTCGATACGAATCAAAAAAACCGCATTTAAATCCATTTTACTCCACAAAATACCTCGTATGACTTCGTTTCCTTGACTAACATTTTTTCTTCCCAAATCTAGCAAACTAAATTATTGACAAACAAGAGACTTAAACTAAATGCATACAAAAATTATCCAAAAAGCTGTAATAACTTGGTTCAAATTACAATTATTAAAAAATATAAAGGAAATTTTCAACCTTAAAAAACAAAATATTTTTGACATTTAAAAAAATCGATTTTAAAATGCACGGCGCCAATAGTATTTCTAGGGGTATTTTATTAAATTTTGTAACCCTTATAGAAACCCAAATTTTTGGTCAGTGGGGTTTAAAAATTAATGAAGACCCTGTATGTATGTATATATATATATATATATATATATATATATATATATATATATATATATATATATATATATATATATATATATATATATATATATATATATATATATATATATATATATATATATATATATATATATATATATATATATATATATATATATATAAAATAAAAATAGTTTTAAAACTCCTAATTAAAAAAAAATAATACGAGTAAGAGGAGCATTTGTTAACGCGGGTTAAAATTACGGGGTCTCCAAAAGGATGGAAACCCGGGGGCTGTCGGCTACATGTTTCACCTTGTTGGGGATGGTCACATCCGCCGCAAGACACGACTGACAAAGGCTCACCAAGTCTTTAAAACTTATTCTACATAAAAGTAAAAATATTTAAATGACTCTGGCGCCATCTAACAGACTAATCCCAATGCAACCAGTAAAGCATATTAATACAAAATGATGTTAAATGGTAAACAATTTAAATAATGTTATACAGTGCCATCTAGGTAGGCATGGCCATAAAATTCAAAAATCGCAAAACAGACACCTTTTGACAAAGGAGAAATGGTCACTCATTAGTTCACGGGTTTGTGAAATTCGAATGAGTAGTCCTTTTGGAAACCCCGTAATTTTAATGCGATTAGCAAAAAGCATACCTCTTACTACGTAATTATTTTTTTTAATTGGGAGCCATATGCCCAAGAAACTATTTTCTTTATTGAATTATATAACAAGGCTCAAGAACCTCTACCATTATAATATTATATTTGCAGTAGGGCGAAAATACTGCTTTTTTAATTCTTCTCACTTACTTCAGATTTCGCTGAGCGCCGCCTGACGTGGTATGGCAAAACTACTCATTCGAATTTCACAAACCCGTGAACTAATGCGTGACCATTTCTCCTTTGTCAAAAGGTGTCTGTTTTGCGATTTTTGAATATTATGGCCATGCCTACCTAGATGGCACTGTATAACATTATTTAAATTGTTTACCATTTAACATCATTTTGTATTAATATGCTTTACTGGTTGCATTGGGATTAGTCTGTTAGATGGCGCCAGAGTCATTTAAAGATTTTTTTACTTTTATGTAGAATAGTTTTAAAGACTTGGTGAGCCTTTGTCAGTCGTGTCTTGGCTTACAGTGGATGTGACCATCCCCAACAAGGGTGAAACATGTAGCTGACTTAGCCACACCGAGGTTTCCATCCTTTGGGAAAACCCCCTAATTTTAATGCGATTAGCAAAACATACCTCTTACTACGTAATTATTTTTTTTAATTGGGAGCCATATGCCCAAGAAACTATTTTCTTTTATTGATTTATATATATATATATATATATATATATATATATATATATATATATATATATATATATATATATATATATCACGTTCACTGCCAGCGGTCCGTAAACGCGGTCTATCAGGTGATGTACATCGTGAAAATGCAAATTTGAGGTTATACCATTCGGTACGTGTTTGTGTCGTTCTTTGTTGTTCTTTTATAAAATGTCTGGATTTAAAGGAAAACGGCCTCTGAACGAAAGAGAATTGCAAGAAATTGCGCAAATATTGATCTATCTGGTGAAGAAACCGATATTGATTCAGGTAAGTCTTAGAAATTATTTTAGTGATAACTCAAATAATTTAAAATCTTGATATTTTCTGTTGTAACCCTTTACACCAACTAATATTAACGTGACATACGTTTTGTTATACAGTAACTTACATATTGAAAATAAAAAAAAAGTGGTTTTGAATTACTAAACTATTAAGTGTCAACATAATACGTGTTTTGTCAACTAGGTGGTGAAATACGTTTGATATTGTTATCAAATGGTAAAGATAATACCACTGTGTTTTATTTACATAATAAAATAGGTCGTTTTTACAGATTATTCTGTCAAAGATCCTGATTTCCTCTACAACAATTCAGACTCTGAGTCGGACGATGAAGTATCCATAGACATTTCTGACGTTCCTTTTGCCACTGCTGCACACACAGTGAGTAAGGTGCGAATAATGGGGCTAATTATCAATCAGATAGTGAATCTATATCCGGCCCAGATGTGACTGCAAGTAACAGTATCTGGATGCCACCGAAGGGTAACCAGCCAAATTTAGTTCCGTTTTTTCAAGTTGTTGTTGTCAATTCTGAATATGTTGCCACCATGCAGCAGGCAAATCCTGAGGACTATTATTTTTCACTGGTAGATGACGATTTTTTTGCATATGTAGTAGAACAGACAAACTTATATGCTACGCAAACATTATGTAACAAAGCCGATACATCTAAACAGTCAAGATTGCATAATTGGGTTCCAACAGACAAATATGAAATTAACCGATTCTTTGGCCTTTTATCTTACATGGGCATAGTAAGAATGTCAAATATAGCATGTTACTGGAGCAAAGAAAAAATGTTCAAAGTGACTATACCTGCAGAATGCATGGTCGAAACCGCTTCAAACTTCTGCTTCGCATGGTCCATTTTGCCGATAATGAAAAAATTACCACAGACCGGTTACATAAGGTAAAGCCAGTGGTAGATAAAATTCAAAAAAATACCCAAAGTGTGTATAATCCTTTAAAATGTGTGTGCGTTGACGAATCTTTGATACCGTTTCGGGGAAGACTTGTCATGAGGCAATATATAAAAAACAAGCGGCACCGATACGGTATAAAACTATTTAAGATATGTAGCTATGGCCGTTTTACATACCGTATGCAAATATACGCAGGCAAAAATTTGGAGCTACAAAAAACTACTCCTACAAACATGAGTAATGAAGATGTGTCAACCAATTCTTAATTCTGGTCGAACTGTCATCACCGACAACTGGTTTACCAACGTGGTAGCTTACAAACTATTGGAACAACAAACACATCTGCTAGGAACACTCAGAAAAAATCGCAAGAATCTGCCAACTGATGTTCTTAGCAAAAAACTGAAGAGCGGTGAACATATTATTAGGGAGAACGCGGAGGGAATTTCCGTGCTAAAATGACGTGACAAAAGAGATGTGCTTTTATTATCTACAAAACATTCCGATAATATTGTAGCCACTAAAAATCGCTTAGGTAATATAAAATACAAACCTCAAATGATCGTCGATTACAATTCAGAAAAATCCTTTGTCGACCTTTCAGACCAAACGAAATCTAATCAATCACCATTGCGAAAATCGATCAAATGGTACCGTAAATTAGCGATTGAAATAATTCTTAACACTGCAAGGGTGAATGCTTGGGTAATATATAAAGAGGTACCCAAAGAAAAGATACCTTTGCTGGATTTTCTAATTAACTATAAGTTGTGTGAAAGTTTTTCAGAAGAAAATTTGGTGGCACCAACTACGGCAGAAAAGCGAAAGCGGCATGAAATTGCTTCCAAACCATACAATAAAAGACACCCTTGCACCAGGTGTTACGAAAAAGTAAAGTCGGATAGTGGCTGGAAAGCAGCAAGGATTATAAAAAGAATTAGAACTTTCTGTAAATCTTGCCCCAATGGACCTACCTTGTGTTTAGAGTGTTTTAACTTAGTTAACAGAGCATAAACATATATTTAGGTCTCCATAAAATGTTTTATTTTTTTTTACCGATTTAAAGATTTGTTTAACTTCGTTTATTATGTATTTGCTATTTGCTCTCAATAAAACTATTATGTTAATCTCCAAGTTCTTGCAAATATTTTTTGTTTTTTTTTATGTTAAGTACTTTTTTTTCAATATAAGTTTTTTTGTTGCTTAAGACAAATAAATTATATACTATGTAAATAGGTGTTTATTATAATTTACCAAAAAATGAAATCGTAAAAATCAACAAAAAAATTAAAATTAAAATATTTACAGAAGAATCAATATTTATCACGTTCTCTTCTAGCTTACTGTCTTTTATGATTTTTGGTGTAACTTTATCTTTACTACCTAATATTTCATTCATTTCGTTGAAGAGTTGTGGTTCAGATATACTCTCTTGCCCAGTTTGTTTTTGTATCAATATATTTAATATAAGAAGCCTACATATTTGAAAATTTCTTGCGGCATTTTTCGGTTCCTACAGTGCCATGGCCGACAAAAAAACAGACTTGTTCATATCTTCGGCAAATTTTTGCCAAAGAACGTTTTTAGATGTCTTCCTATCATCAAATTCCGGTGACAAAGTTTTTCGCAAAGTCAAAAAGTGCCTTGTTGCCTCCAGGTCTCTTTTTGTTGGATGTTTTTAAACCCAAATGGCCTGGCTGCTGACCTTAAAAAAAATCCTTTACTGAATACGAAAATAATTTCATCCAATGAGGGAAGTAATTTATTACTGTCAAAAGATTAGTTATTTAACCAAGATAAAGGTTGAGGTTTTGGTTAATGTAAACTTTTATCTTGAGACATTAACAAAAACTTCTCCCTGAAGTTTGTAAACTATTTTATTTATAACCACATTGTTAGATACCTAATATTTTTTTTGAAATGTAAAAATATTAAAATAGTGTAATTTATTGTTTTAATACCATTCAAGTGTGATTTTTGCAGGGCAACACTTCTTACATTTATTGACAGTAAATGTAAATGGGAAATTTAATAAGTTAAATAAAACAGTTTTCACATGATGTACTGATAAAAATAAAATTTATGTCAAAAAACAAATTTAAATTATTTTTATTTATTTCTAAATAAAATAACATTTAAGTAGGGTATATTTTTAAATTTAAATTATTTTGATTTATTTCTAAATAAAATAACATTTAAGTAGGGTATATTTTAGTAATAGATAGAGTCAACTTTAGTCCTTTCAGATAGGGTCAGACGAGGTAATTATACACCAAAAAAGTGGGGAAAAAAGACACCTCTATAAAATCATCATTTTTGTATTTTCAAGAAATATGTAACCATGGTATTATTTCTTAACATTATCTTACTATGTTTCAAAATTTTTAGCTACTTACGCCTTAATTATTTTTTTTTATTCTTATTATTTGACGCCCTCTATAAAAAAGCTAAAAAACATTTATTTTGCTGGCTTACACTTTTGTAGTTTTATCTCTTGCTTGTGTTTAAATTTGGTTTAAGCATTGAATTTTGTTACCAGTGGTGTCCTCTAGTGGCTGGCAGCAGAACTGCTCTATAACTTTAACACTGCGTTGGTAAGGTGGGGTATGTTATACCCCAATCTAATGTAAAATCGTATATCGTATATATTTAAAGAACTTGTTAGTATTAAAGCTAATGTCGCCATCTCTTGAGTACCTGGCTAAGGTACAGGGTCTTTGATTATATTTACATGGCTTATGGAGCCTTTATTTTTGAAGACAGAAGAAAATGTTTTATATAAAAATTGTAGGTTTGGAAAAATATATATAACTTCAACTTTTTTAAATGAAACACCCTGTTTATTATGCACTACAATAAAAGATCTTTTTTTTCTAATTTCAAATATATATATATACATTGATGATACTTGGATAAACCATTTTTGAGATATTAAAGCTTAAAATATAAATAAATTGAAAAAAATCATATTAGAATCAAGAATGCTATAAAAACAATAAAATTGTATTAATAAATTTGACGTATTGGTATCGTAAAAAGTTAAAATTTATCATTTTACTTATTAAAAGTAGTTTGTATTGCTTTTTTGTCGATGGGCTATTCAGAAAACAAAAAATCGCTATTATGCGTGTTTTTTTATGGTAACATTAATAATGTGACCACAATGCAAAGGGAATATTACTTTTTATATTCTTAACAACGGGTACCATCTATAGATACTATTAAATACATAGTAAGAAAGTTTATTGAACGAAAAAGCTATAAAACGAAAAAAAGGACTGCAGCACGAAATGGAAAGAAAGTTTTGGATATCCTCGTTTTTTCAGGATAATTATTATACTTTTTATATTGGACTAGCACTAGCTACTTTCAATAATTTTAGAAAATCCTAAAATATCAATCTCGGATGCGGCATCTGAACTTAACAAAACAGATTATAAAATTAATTTAACCTTTAAATTTTAGAAATTTTATCCTTATAAATTTATGTACGTTCAGAATCTTCCTAAACAAAACATGCAGGAACGACCTAAGTATGCATTGGAAATAGCTAGGTTTATGCAGCAGGATCCAAAGTTTTTAAATAAAATTCTATTCATCGACAAGTCTTTCCTCACTTTAGCAGGAATGTTTAATCACTAAAATAAATATTATTATTCCAGAGAAAACCCTCGCCAAATTTAGCAACATAACAATTTTATTGTTTCCATGGCTTTCTTGATACTGATATGAAACTTTTTTTGTAATTTATTAATATTTTAACCTAAAATATCTCAAAAATGGTTTATCCAAATATATATTTGAAATTAGAAAAAAATATCTTTCATTGTAGCGCATAATATGCAGGGTATTTCATTTAAAAAAGTTGAAGTTGCCTATATTTTTATATTTTTTAATTGCGATATTTTTTTACTGATGATTTCAAAAGATAATATGAAAAAAATTCTAAAATTTTTATATAAACATTTTTTTCTGGCTTCAAAAATAAAGGCCTCAGAAGCCACATAAATATAATCAAAGACCCATTAGTGTACATTTCTCTGTTGTATGCAAAACGGAAAACGGTCAGCAGTCGCGAAACAACCTTTAAGAACGCTTGTAAAGTGCTCAGGGGTATATTATACTCCACCTTAACAAGTTTGTGACTTGTTTTGACAATATTGCAAAGGTATGTATTGTTGTTTTTCGGTACTTTTTTGTCTTGTTATGTAAATTCTGTAAAGAGCTTTATTTATACAAATGGCTTTTCATTGGTCATATGAAAAAGAGCAAGAGAAACTTTTAAAATTGTGGAATTATGCGAAAGCGTACCTTCCAACGTAGAGCCACCCGATGAAGAACCTGTAGATAGTGAATCTGATAGCGAAGCGGATCATTTCAGTCAACGTTCAGAGAACTCTGACACAGAGCAAGAAACACTGGATGATGAGTCAAATTGCCTCTTCACCGATGGCTTACAAATTTGTTGGCATCCTCTAGAGATGGCTAACAAAAGCTGTAAGACGCGGTAATTGTGACTTCATGACTAATTCGCTAAAGTGGCACAGCTGTTAGCGCCGTACCGCGTCTAATGCGCGAATATATGGCTTAAGTATTAAAAAACGCAAATGGTACGCTTGCGATACAAACACAAAACCAAAAAATTATTTTTTTTGTTTTCCCAAAGTTGTTTTCTTCTACAAAATGCATAAAAATTGGGTCCATTTTATAATCTTCACACCACAGATCACAAACACCAAACTTTAATAATTTAATTAATTTATTTAAAGATTAACTTAACAACACAAAACACTCTAGGTAATTACATTTAATTGAAATAATTAAAATATGACTTAAAAAATAAACACATAAGTAAACAAAGATTTGCAAGTTAGTGGGTTAGGATCACTTAAAAAGTTTAAAATGACATGAAAAATAAGTAAAGCAATGAGAGAGATAAACCTATGTACATTTTCATGGGATAGAAAGAGAACAAATCGTAGCAAGACCCTTCCATGGTCTTTCTATTTCTATACTCCAAACTAGCCATTCGGAAATCCGATTATAGCCGAGAAAACTTATGGAGTAGGGTTTAAACAGATTTTCTATTATGGACAGAAAATTCTACTCAATGGTGTTACGGGTGCGCCTGCTGAACGGAAAATAATATGGAAAAGTGTTTCAGTGCAACAGGGATACACCAGAATCGATTTTAATTGATCAAATAGAAAAATTCCCCCATTTGTGGGACAAAAAGTATACCCTTTACAAAGATCAAGTGGCTATTGAAAATGCCTGGACATCCATTTCCTGCATTATGGAAATAAATGGTAATATATGCTTTATTTTTATTATATAATATGATTAAACGAAATATTTTTATTTAACTCAATACATGCTACTTAATCCAAAAGAAACTAACCCAAATTTTCTTTTTATTGACATTTATATAACTTATTGTTTTTAGTTGACAAGTGCAAGGAAATGTGGGAATATCTGAGGAAAAATATATAAGGGAAAGGAGAATGATAAAAACACTGCCCTTAGGATCTGGTGCAACAAAAGATTTATGGATTTGGTACAACCGAATGGAATTTTTAAACCCTGTGTTATAAACTCGTAGGTAAGTTTTTGACGGTTTTTGAAAACTAGGCATCTTACTTAGCTTTCATGTTCAGCCAGTCTGCTTTATAGGTATTTTTAGTCAGTTGAGGGAGCTCAGCATGCTAAGTAATTTACTTGGCTGTTACCTTCACTCACTGAACATGACCATTATTAATAATGTATTGAAAATATTTTTTTATCTTTCGACAAGGCTGTATTAAAATCTGTAGGGTCATTCCAGTCTCATGCAGGAATGAAGAACTGCTGTTATACCCAGAGTCACAGGGATCGGACGAGTCCATGTATGTAAGTGAATCAGAACCTGTTAGTCTTGACGACTCTGAAGCACCTCTTTGAGACAAGAAAGAAATGTAACAATTTAAAAAAGAAAACTTTTGAAAACTTTATCTAAAGAACCACTAGAAAATCTAGTGGATTCTTGTTCGGCATTGGGAAATAATATACAAGCTTTTCTGCAGAATAATCCAACAGATTTGGAAAACACAATGAATAAAGCAGATTTCCATTATGTCATTAGTATAATGGAATCACTATTAAAGGTAAAAAACAAAAAAAAAAATTAAAATTGAAAGCATCATTCCTGATGCAAATTGCAGATTTGCTAGATGAGAAGGATTAATTTAGTTAAGTTTTTGGGTTGGTTGAAAATGTTATTTTTGCTCTTTTCATTTCATTTTATAAATAAATGCTTTTACATTGTTGTTTTATCATGTTTTTCAAGATAAAATGAAAAATTGTTTTGCTGTGCAATAAAAATTAGGATAACTCATTTGATAGGTCCATATTAATCTTCTATTATCAGACGTAGTTTAATTTAGTATTGAAATAGATTTTTTAATTTTATTATTTGTTGATAACTAAAAATATGACAGGTTTCTAGTAGGTGTTGATCAAAACACAGAAGAAAAATTTGCACAATTAGATTGTTCTAATATTTATTGCATCTGAGTATACTAACATCTAATTCAAACGTATATATATAAAAATAATAAATATTTTTTTCAAATTTGTTTAATTATTGACTATATAATAGGGGTATTTCAGGTTGTAATAAAAACCACATAAAATGCAAAAAGTTTTACCAAACAAAAGCACTATATCTAAGTAACTAGATTACATAAGTAAAATAATATTACAAAAAAATGCTTGCTTGAAAAGCAAATTAGGTTGGCAGAGATCCTCGAATAAAATAGTCCTCTTGCCAAGGAATACTTTCTTCTGGTGACACAAAATTATCAGCTAGAAGGTCTCGCTGGTTTTTCGCAAAAATAGTTGAATTCCTTGCTCCCAGTCTTACTGACTTTAAATTAAAACTGTTGGTCCTCGATGCACCTAATTGTAACTCCCCATTTTTAATTATTGAATCGAAAAAACCAGTTGGGCAGTATTTCCTTTCATTTGGATTCATTTCTTTTTCTTGGTTTTGAAGAAAATTGTGTAAGACGAGTGTTGCTTGTACTACTAACTGTCATACTTTCACACTAGCATTTATTGTCTTTTTTAATATCTGCCACCTTTGGCTTTAAATTCCAAATGTATTTTCTATAGTACGTCGGGCTCTACTTATTCTATAGTTTCAGATGTTTTTTTCTCCCCTAAATTTGCATCTGGATAGAGCCTAACAATGTTTGGATGGAGTGGAAAGGCAGCATCAGCAACAAAAAAATGGTTCATAACAATATCAGACTTGGATAATCTCTTGGGTGGTGGTATATTTAATTGTTGGTTTATTAGGGAATATCCTGTTCCACTTTGTTTAAAAACATTTGAATCATGGTTGCAACCTGCCGCTCCAATATCTGCCATTGTAAATCTTTAAAGGCATCACAACAAGCCATCAGAATTAGACTAAATGATTTCTTATAATTAAAAAATTTACTTCCTAACTTTATAGGTGCATTGATACTTAGATGCTTTCCATCTACTGCACCTATGCAGTTGGAAAAATTCCAGCGTTCATAAAACTCTTTAGAAATTTTAAGAAAATCTTTCTCGGTCAGAATTGGGAGTTAAATTGGGCTTAAAATATTCCATAATGCTTCACAGACTTCCTTAATAATTTTGTGCACTATTAATTTATCAACTCAGTAGTTTCAAGCTATTTCTATCATAGAACACCCTTCCGAAAGGTAGCTAAAACAGCATATCTATTATTACATCATTGTTAAAGTATTTACATATAACTTACTGCAAAGTCATGATTAAGCGCTGTTCTGTACTAATGTGCAGCTTCTTGGGATTCTTTTTAATATGAACTTTTATTAGATTATGCATATATAATAACTGGTTTTTTGTCATTCGCGTATATTTAAAAAATTAATCCTGATCCCATTTTAAATTAACCATTCCTTTAATGAGGGTAGCAAAAAGGCCATCCACATTACTATTTTTATTCATAGGCCGGACGCCTAATCGCTTAATTCGTTAATTTTTTCTTTGTAACAATATTCCTGTATAAGTTAGGTACCAGTATTATGTAATGTAAAACAAGGTTGGCGCTCAAGACTTTTCTGCTTGAAGGTTTTATTACTCTCATTTTTATTAATAAAATAAATACCTAACTTTATTTTAAATATAAACAAAGATTTTACAAAATATTAGGTTAGGTTAGGGCAAGTCAACTGTCACCCTGAACTGACAAATAAAAAATAATAGCAATTTAAAATTAAGGATTAGAACTTGAGTAAACAACGCAAAAACCTTAAGTATTAAAAATAAAGGTAATTTTTTACTTACCGGGTCCACGGCCGATTTTATTGACATTTTGTATACAGGGGTTAAAATAATAGCAATTTAAAATTAAGGATTAAGAACTTGAGTAAACAACGCAAATATCCTTAAGTATTAAAAATAAAGGTAATTTTTTACTTACCGGGTCCACGGCCGATTTTATTGACATTTTGTATACAGGGGTTTTTTGGGGCGCTGATCACGAATCTGAAGTAAAACTTTGTCGGACTCTTCTAGTATTTGAGTTATAACGCCCTACTCGAATCTAAACTCAAATCTGCACAAACTCCTAAAATTCCTTCTTCTTAAAACTAATTACACATAAAATGGAAGATTTTATGGTAATACATCTATTATTTTATACGATAAATTTAATTTACCTTTATTTAACAATTATTTTTAATAAAAAAAGCAGAACAAGTGCTTTCCAAAAATAATATTTTTATTTAATAAATGTCAACAAAATTGTCTAGATCTTTCAGACAATTTTATGTTGGTACCCCAGAGACCCGCGAAACAATTGAATGCGCTTACTTTTTAAATTGAAATCGCGAAAAATAAAAATAATTTAAATTTAAAAAGTAGGCCATTCAATTGTTTCGCGAGTCTCTGGCGTACCAACATAAAACAGCCTAAAATCTCTAGACAATTTTGTTGACATTAATAAAAGTAAAAATAATATTTTTGGGAAGTGCTTCTTGTGCTTTTTTTATTTAAAATATTTGTTAAATAAAGGAGAAATTAAATTTATCTTAAAAAATAATAAGTGTTTTTTCTTAAAATTTTTCATTTCCGATTTTTTAAATAAAACTTTCCTTATTCTCTATTTTTGGGGTGTAAAATAGGAGTTGGAAATAATTTTTTAAGAATATTTAGTAGATTTTCAAAAAAAAAAACAATATTTTGCTTATAAATTAGATTTTTCCAAGTACTAATTTATATTTTGTGTTTTCCACGTAAATTCTTTCCTCAACATTTGAGTACCTACTGAAACACATTTAGGGCTAATTTACAAAAACCTAACTTCACTAATCTGTGTTCTGTATTTTCCCCTAAGATCTGGCTTTTAAATCATTTCGAATAATTACAATATATTTGGGAGAAAATTATAAGTTTATATCAGACGGCTGCCTTATTTTTATAAGTAAATATTGTATAATTTTTAAAATATTCATGTAATTTGCTTTTTTAAATAAAGTAATATTATAATTAAGTAATATTATGTCTTTGTTGGCTGGGCACTCCCAGAAAACTACGGAAAAGTCATTTAAAGTATGGATCATAATTTTAAATGATGAAAGTGTATCCAGTGCACACTGCACTTGTATGGGTGGTTTGGGAGAAGTTTGTTCTTATGTTGCCTCCATATTATTCTATATTCTGACTCGGCCCAATACCGTAAATAAAAACAGGATGATGGAAGTCTGATGCTAAAATGTGATAATTTTGATTGTGGAATTCAGTGGTATCACTGTGAATGTTTTACCATTTTAATTTCAATTTAGTTTGTTGCGAGTATTTACACGATTCTCGCAACATTATAAATTCTCTAAATAATTGTTAACGAAAATCTATAATTCAATAATTATTATCAGTCAAACTTAAATGAAACATCTGTAAAATACTCATTATCAATCAACTTAAATAAAAACATAAAATATTTACTATTAAAATCGCGGACACCCTGTAAGACAGAACATACAAGCTGTATATAACACCATCATATAGAAGATGATCATGATATCGATTTTTATCGGTTAGGCAACATACTACACTATGGATTACATCTATCTTTCTCTATCTATCTTTCTATCTCTCTTACAACCGCGACTAACTTAATCAGTAAAGCGCGTTGTTGCAAACCGGCTGGTCTAAATATAATTTTGGTAAAAGGTTTTTCACGGTTAACGATATTTAAATCAGCTGTTGAAAGAAGAAAATTTCGTTCGTATTTGTTCACTTAGAATTATTATGTGTGTGCAGTGTACAAGTTGAGTGGAAAACCGTATAAATACCAGCGAAAAATTCAAATTCGTGGTACTCCTTGTCGCTTAAAGAGTACTGCCCTTTTTGGTAAAAGGGACATGTGAGCGAAATAAAAGATCACCATTGGACCTTGTATTTAAATAGTGGGAATCAGGAGCCGAAAAGGTAGCCAAATTCCTTCAAGTCAGGCTTTTTGATTTCGACACTTCTATGGTAAGTCGGTCTTCCCCTTTTATTTCTCTTAAACTTGTGCTAAAAATTTTTCCTTTTTGGTTATGTATAAGTATACATGATATGTTTTTGATTATTGCTTTTGTGGATTTTAGGGAAAAATCCAAAATTTATTCCTGAAGGGAGTTATTACTTAATGATTTGTTAAGGTCCTTTTTTTTTCTTTCAAGCCGATCAGGCGCCATTTTGTTGAAACCCATGTGTTCTGGTGCTTACACATTTTGATGTAGGCGAATATATAGAAGTTGGAGCATTTCCCTTTCCTTGAAACATAAGACCTTTTCTGCTGTTCCTTTTTTTTAGTCTAGACCTGGATAAGATCCTAGGATCACAGCCTACTGGCACTAGAGTCTGGGAGACGTAAAAACTGGAGCAGACTACCACAACAGGGAATGTCCAATCTAAAATTTAGCAAGCAGCAGTAAAAGATCTGGGCAGAGAGTCTATGAAGTGAACACAGGTGAGTCAAAATTGTATCAATTATTATTTTTTTGCACATAGGTGCGAAGGATTGATTTTTGACTCAAGTCCTGTGGGGTTCAATTCATAGCGGTCCAGATTCTTTTTAAGTTAAGGGTTTCAATTTTTTTTTAAGAAAAGGACCATAATAAATCTAGTGTTTTTGGAAAATATTGTGAAGCCACAATATTTTGCTTTACCTTATTATATCTTACCGTGGAAGGCGCTAGGATATAGCGTTTCCACTCTGTTATTAATTTTTGTACTGTGTAGTACGGAGCCTTGACAAATGTCTTGTTAAGGACAGATTTTTGCGCCGCGTGGCGTGTAAATTAGCAATAGTTGAGAGGAGGCGTTATATATTCAGGGAGGTGTCGAAACAAAAAGGCCAAATTGACTATGTTTGTATGATAACATTTTCTTGTACCTTATGGTTATGCAAGTTATGTTTAAATTAACATATACTTTATTAATTTTTTAATACCTAAATAAAGTTCTAGGAAACCCTGAAATTTCCTTTGTAATTTGTGATATTATGAGATTATTTTTAAAAAATATTTTTTTTGTTTCTTTAGTGAGCTTTGGACCCGTTCTTCACGTTTTTGGACTTTTGTTTTGCAATTTCGCTGTAATATATTCAGTGGATTTGACCTGAAGCACAGAGTGTCACTGGCGTGACTAGCGATCCTCACTGATTGAAATTTTTATTTTTATAAAATCTTTTACTTTGCAATTAAATTGTAAATCAAATAAGTGAAACCTATTTATTAACATTTTTTATAATTTTTAAATTAAAAAACTTAAATAAAGTTCCGGAAAGCCCTGGAAGTTTATTTTTATAAATTTTTTTTCTTGACTTGGATGCAATTGGAATTTTATTAATTTTTTTGTTAGAGTACCTAAATAAAGTTCTAGGAAAGTCCTGGAAATTTATTTTTTATAATTTTTTTTTGAAGCAATTGTAATATATTTCCTCGTCTAGAATTTAAGACGAATTTTTTTTTACTTTTATTTTCATTACTCGAGGAGTTTTTTTTTGCTAAAATAAAAGAAATGTTTTCATAAAGGTAAAATTTTTAAAGATCAGAGCTGTCAAGTTTGAAATTTTTTTGAAACCATAAGACATAAATTCAAGACCTATACCGAAATAACCTTGGTGTACCGATACTGCCTTCATTTCTTTTTTTATGTACTGCTGTGAACAACAACCTCCACTGGCCGCTGTCACGGTGACGTCATCGCCCAGCTTTCAGGGACGTACTTGTTGAGGAGTTCATCAACCACGACCTCAGCACAGGAGAGAAGGTATATCTACTACACCAAGAGGTCACCAAAGCCAACTTCAAAGTCAGTTTCGATTAAATTTCAAATCTTCTTTTAAAAAAATTTTTTAGTCAACATTTCAAGATTGTTAAAATATAAAAAAATGTATATATTGTACATATAAATGTATATCTATTAAATTTGTTTTTAGAATTTTATAATCTTTTATTTTGCACCTGTACTGTTAGAGAGTTAGTTGTCTTAAAATTTTTTATCTATTAAAAATTACTAGCGTGCTCCGAACCTTTACGCCCTGAGCTAACCTTAACATCTTTGCACAGAGAGGCAAAGGAAAAAATACTCTCTCAAAATTGCCCTTCCTCTTGTTTTGTCCCAGCTCCAGCAGGGATATATAAAAAGGAAGGTGTAACAAATTGGCGCCCAACGTGGGGCCCGTTTTTTGGCTAATTTCCAGTGTTATCAATTTTCTATTGAATTTCTTTAGACAACTACTCTACAGGTTGGTGTAAAATCAGAGATTTTTTTCTCTTTATCGAAATTTTCAGAATACCTTTGGTGGCTTCATTTTTGTATTTTAAAGTTTTTAAAACTTAAATTTTACCTTATCTTTATATCTTATTTTCTTTCCCTGGTTATCAATTATCTTTGAAAAATGTCTTTACAAGTTAATGCTTTGCGTACACCTGAATTGGAGTATGAAATAAAAATTAGGGATGTAACTCCCAGTGGTACTGTTGATGAAAAAAGGAAAATTTTGAGGGGTTTACTTTCTCAGGAGAGTGGAAACAGAAGTTTCACTCAGATTAAAAATCCTTTTTCTTTTGACGAGGACAAAATACAAATTGAAGAATCTTTAGGGGATATTGAGGATAAAATTAATATTTTTACTGGTAGTAGGGGTGACATTAAATATAAAAACATTACTACACGTCTTTGGCATGTTTCTGGCAGAATAAGCAGAATGAATGCTCAGTCGCAAGATCAAATTTCTGACAGAGATATGTTAAACGTGAAGATGTTAGTATTAGAGGGTGATTTGGAACAGAAGGTGTCTCCTACAACAAGTACACCAATTGCTGTCTCTCCAAACTTACATGATTTTCATCAGAATGTTCAGATTAAATCAGTGCCCGTATATAAGTGGGGTTTTAATAAATTTACTGGGGAAGGTTCAGTTATGACTTTCTTAGAAAAAGTAGAAGCGTTAAGAATATCTCGGGGTTGTACCACTGATGAACTTTTTGCTTCGGCTACAGATCTCTTTGATTCTCAAGCATGGACTTGGTGGCATAATAACCACGTTAAAAACAGATTTTCGGATTGGGACGATTTAGTTAGAAAACTAAAAGAGACATTTTTGATGGATAATTATGACAAAAATTTATTGGAGGAAATTAAATCCCGTAAACAAAACCCTAAAGAATCTGTATCTATTTTTATTTGTTTAATGGAGGGTCTTTTTAACCGTTTGGATAATCCACCACCGGAGGAGGAAATTGTCCAAATTATCCGTGAAAATTTGTTGCCTGAATATGTCAGAGCTCTTGCACTCCATGACATTAATAGTATTTCGGAATTGACTAAGCTTTGTAAAAAACTTGAAAATTCTGCTCGGGTAATAAATCAACATAAGCCTCAAACTTCGTATAAAAATTTATGGAACCTGACCTTAGTCTTCCCGGTTTTTCTGGTAATGTTAGTGCCATATCTTCATTAACCAAATGTTGGAACTGCCATGAAAAAGGGCATAAGTATAATGAATGTAAAAATGAGAGAAATTTATTCTGTTTTGGATGTGGTCAAAAGGGTACAATAAAACCAAAATGTACAAATTGTTCAAAAAACGTGTCAAGTTCTGGCAGTGGGAATCAAACACCCCCTGTCAGAAATCAACCACCCCAACTCCAAAACAGAAAGGAAAAAAGCCTTCGAAAAACCAAAATTAGATCCTTTAGATTGGCAGAAATGGTTACGTTTTGTAAAAAACTTTATTTCTTTTTCTAAATCATTAAGACACGAAAGTAAAGCAGAACAAGGCATGGTCAGTTCAGAAAACTATCTGAAAATTATCTCTCCTTGTAAAAATTTATCTAATGAAAAGTTTTGTTTATCTGATGATTTATCTGGTAAATGTAAAAATGTTAACCCATTTTGTAGTGTACCTCAATTGCCCCGGAACTTGTTAAATCATTCTATTAGTCCCTTATTTGTTAAAAAATCTTTTGATGACAGACCATATGTCAATGTTAATATTTATGATCATACCTTCTTAGCTTTGGTTGATAGTGGAAGTTGTTCTTCAATTTTGGGCTCTGAAGGGATGCAAGTGTTAAAAACCCTGAATTTACCTATTTCTAATGACTCATCTATACAGATTACTACTGCAGATGGCCAGCCACAACACGTCCTCGGATGTGTGTGGATTCCCTTATCGTTAAACAATGTTACACGTTGTATTAAATTGTTAGTAATCCCTTCTTTAAAACACTCTTTGATTTTGGGTGTAGATTTTCTTAAAGAGTTTAGTATTGAGGTTAATTTTAAAAATTTGTCTTATAAGGCAAATACTAGTTCTGTTTGTGTTGTAAATAAGTTACATACTGCCGATAACCTGTCTAACGGGGAAAAATCACAATTAGCTAGAATTACCGATTTGTTTAAGACAATTGGGCCAGAAAATAGGTTAGGTTTGACACATCTTCTTACACACACTATAAATACCGGTGACGCAAAACCCATCAGACAGAGACAGTATCCTTTATCTCATGCAATGCAAAGGTGTTTGAATGAAGAAATAGATAAAATGTTAGAACTTGGTATTATAGAACCTTCTAACTCCCCTTGGTGTTCACCAATTTGGCTTGTTAAAAAGTCAAATGGTTCTTTTAGAGTATGTTTAGATGCCCGAAAATTAAATGGGGTCAGCATACCTACCCCGTACCCTATGCCCCAAATTGATATTGTAATAACTAAAGTTAGAGATGCAAAATTCTTATCTTCAATAGACTTAAAACAAGCTTTTCACCAAATTCCGTTAGATGAATCATCAAAACCAAAAACCGCTTTTGCAGTGTATGGGAGAGGAGTGTTTCAATATCGTACCTTGCCTTTTGGTCTTCATGATAGTGCACAAACCATGTGTAAATTGATGGATATGGTGATAGGAACTGCGCTTGAACCCTATGTTTTCTTTTATATCGATGACGTCATAGTAGTGACCCCAGATTTTCCGACTCATTGCGAAGTGTTGGAAAAATTGTACCTTAAATTCAAGGAGGCAAATTTGACCATCAATTTTGACAAATGTCAGTTTTGCAGACCGTCTTTAAAATTCCTAGGTTATGTGGTGGATCAAAATGGGTTGAGGACAGATCCGGAAAAGGTTTCTGCAATTTTGGACTATCCAGTTCCGAAAAATACTACTCAGATTCGGAGATTGATAGGTATGATAGGTTATTATCGTAGATTTTTACCTAATTTTTCGTCCCTTTGTAGTCCAATTTCCCGACTTTTTTAAAAGGTAGGAAAAAGGACAACCTATACAGTGGAATTCCCAAGCTGACGAAGCTTTTCATAAAATAAAAAAATCCTTAACATCAGCTCCTATTTTGGCTAGCCCGGATTATTCTCGCCCTTTTATTTTAATGTGCGATGCATCCGATACTGGTGTTGGGAGTGTCTTGTACCAGGAGGAAGATGGTTTAGAACATCCAGTAGCATATGCTAGCCGAACCTTAAATAAATGCCAAAGGAAGTATAGTACTACTGAAAAGGAACTCTTGGCTGTAATTTTTGGGATTGAAAAGTTTCGATATTATCTTGAAGGTACACACTTTACAGTTCATACCGACCATTCATCTCTTGTTTGGTTAAATAGTATGAAAAATCCGTCTCCACGTATTGCTAGGTGGATTGTCAAATTGTCTCAGTATTCTTTTGATATTGTTCACAGGAAAGGTTCTTGCAACACAGTTGCAGATGCACTGTCTAGAAGTTTGGAAGATGTTGCCGTTTTGAATTTAACTTCCCTTAAACTGGATAATTGGTATAAAAAAATGATAAATAAAATTCAGGAGTCTCCTGAAAATTATTCTTCATTTAAAATTGAAAATAATGTTATCTATAAGCATGTATTTTCGAGGCATAATCTTGATGGAAACATCACAGATTGGAAAATTGTTGTTCCTAGAGATCATAGAGGCGAAATCCTTAAAATGTACCACGATAACGAAACTTCTGGTCATTTTGGTTTTTCCAAAACTCTAGCTCGAATTTCTGAATTGTATTACTGGCCCAATATGCGACAAAGTGTCTACCGTTATCTCAGAAAATGTACCGTTTGTGCCGCTAGTAAATCTTCTAATTTGCCTCAAGCGGGACTTATGGGAAATTACCGAAATATAGATTTTCCTTTTCAGTTTATTTCGGCTGATTTAATTGGACCTTATCCTCGATAAAATGGTAATCAGTACGTTTTGGTTGTTTGTGACTGGTTCACGAAGTATGTTCTTGTTCACCCTATGGCTAAAGCAACTTCCAGAGCAATAGTTAAATTTATTGAAAACCAAGTTTTCCTTATTTTCGGTGTATGTCAAATTTTTGCCTGTGAAAACGGAAGTCAATTTATTAGCAAAGAATTTAAAGATCTCATGCAAAAATATAATGTACAAAAGGTTTGGTATAATGCCAAGTATCATGCACAGATAAACCCTACAGAACGTGTTAATAAAACTATAATAACCACTATTAGAACATATATACACGAAAATCATAAGACTTGGGATCAATCTATTTTCCAAATAGCTCAGGCCATTCGTTTAGCAAAACATGAAGTCACTGGATTTTCTCCTGCCTTTTTAACTTTTGGTAGAAACGTTCCAGTAGATGGAGCTTTTTATGGCTTAATTTCAGAAAATAGCAAAAAAGGGATAAATATCTCTAAAAAGGTACATAATCCAGATACAATTCAAAATTTGCCTGATGTTTACGAAAATGTTCGTAGAAAACTATACAACTCATATCAAAAAAGTAAAAAACGTTATGATTTGCGAAAACGAGATGTCCAATATCGTTTGTCAAAACACTCGGAATATCCACTAAGAGAGTTAATACGGCATTAAAAAAATCAAGGTATATATAAACAACAAAAGATTATAGCACACATTAATAAAATTCCAAGGTATAAGTCTCATTACAGACGAAACCAAACTGAAAGAGAATATCTTCCGTAACATATGACTATTGAGCACATGTTTAATCTTTATAAATCTGAGACTAACAACCCTGTGAGAATTTCGTTTTATAAGCAGATCTTCTATACAAAATTTAATATAACAAGAAAAACTTTGAAGAAAGATACCTGCAATAAGTGCGATAAGTTGTCTGTAAAAGTAGCTGCTAATCCTAGTGATATAGCAATTAAAAACAGTTACGACGATCATCTTAATGCTTCAGAAAACGCAAGAAATAAAATGAAGCACGACTTTACTGAAGCAAAAAGCAATCCACTATTAGAAAGTCTGACTTTCGATCTCGAAAAAACATTGCCAATGCCGAGAATTCCCACAAACATTATTTTTTATAAACGACAAATTTGGTTGTACAACCTCGGAATCCACACAGCTACACAGAACAAAGGTTATTGTTTTGTTTGGGCAGAAGGGACCGCCGGACGAGGCGCTCAAGAGGTGGGGTCGTGCTTGAAAAAATTTGTAGACAACTTTCTGGATGACGATGTTCAAGAGCTATGTTTATGGAGCGACTCATGCGGCGGTCAAAACCGCAATATAAAATTGTGCTTGATGATCAAACATATTCTTAGCAACCATAAGTCATTAAAGCAAATATCGTTACGATTTTTAGAATCCGGTCACACTTTTTTACCGAATGATTCGGATTTTTCGGACATAGAGAAATCATTAAAATTTCAACAAAGATTGTATGTTCCTGAGGACTATGTCGCTGTTATGAAAGAAAAAGAAATCCACTCACAGTTACCATGATGGATCGAGGCGACTTCAAAAGTATCAAAACTTTGGAGCAGATGATCGTCAATAGAAAAAAGGACATTCTCGGTGAAAAAATCACCTGGCTATTAGTTCGTGAAATTAAAATGGAAAAAGACGCCCCATACAGTTTATTTTTTAAAGTTTCACATTCTGAAACAGAAGATTTTACTGAAGTGGATTTGAAGCCTAAGCAAAAGGGTAAGCAGTCATTATCTCTATCATCTGAGTTAGATTTGCCGTGGCCAAATGGTAAGGTAATTTCACAGCCAAAACTAAATGACATTAGAACTATAATGGATCTCATCCCTGAATCGGAAAAAGGATTTTATAATAATTTGGTTGCTAATGAAACAGTTATTAATGATATAGATGGTTTTGATGGCGATATTGATTTTGAATTTGAGGATGAATAAGCCTGAAACGAAATGTTTTATATAGTTTTATACATGCAGTTTTAAAAATTTAATATTGTTATTCTTTAACCGCAAATTACTAACTTTCACTTACTAGGATATTTTTTTTTATGTTGACTTTTGCGATTTTTAAATTTAGTTTGTGACCTCAATCTGTATTTTTCTATTTTTTGTACAAGGAACCACATTACTTGTTGGAAAATAAACTTGTTCTGTAGCATACATTTGTATTTTTGTCGTCATCCAAGAAAGATCCACATGCTTAGTATAGCAATAGCAATACTAAAAACCTACAAAAATGGGTATGATTTAATATTTTAGAAGGAACCAGGTAGCTGGTTCTTTTTAACTTTTTTTTATAGTTAAAAATAGTTTTTCAAAAAGGAACCATGTAGCAATTTTTTTTGCTTATATTATATTTTACGTCGTTTTAGGAAAATCCTATGTCTTTTAATAAAATTTGAAAGTTTTCTTAACAAGAATTTGCTTAAATTCTATATTTCTCTTAACTCATTGACTTATACACCGACATTCTTGTTTGCATTGTTTCTCCGCTTGGTCATTTGGCTTTTTGGTTCTTTATTTTATATCTCAATCCAACTGTTAGGCATTTCTTTTGAGCAAGATCTTAGCGGGCATATGCAAATTTCTACTGTAGTTACTTCGGCTTCAAAATAATGGGTTATCCCTTTAAAGCCTGACAATACTTTTCCTTGCATAATTTGTATACCTCTATGTTTCGCAAATCCGATCCAAGGTCAAATATAGCTCTCACATTTGGGGAGAAGCCCTGCCTTTAACTCTACTTATTCTTGTTGCGACCCAATGGATCGACTTGTCGGCAACCCGATTCTCCAACCAAGGCTTTCCTCGGTTACTCATGAACGAGCGGTTGGCAAATTATCCCTGTTCTACAGCTGCTATTGTTCCTAAATTAAATGTACCCACGAGAACGACTAGAGGTTTGTCACATTTGCATCATTTTACTGTCCAACTTCAAGAGCCCAGAACCTGTGTTCGCTCGTTTATACCCCGAGTGTCGAGATTGTGGAATCACTTCGAGCCATTCGCGTCTAGAGAATGGACGGATAATTATGGCTGGCGAGCTTCTTGACAGTGTTGACAGATGAAATATGCTTTATTTATGCAAACCTAACAACTTGTTAAAAACAAATAATGGGTGTTTTCTAATACGCCTTTGCATTTTTACGTTTGAAATATAATTGAGAAAAATAAAAAGTAACTTTAACTAACCAGAACTCACCATGACCGACCAAAAATGAAGGCTTTTGAATGTGTCTAAATTATCCCTACATAGAAGTTATTAACAAAATTTTTATAATTTTTGAGATGGTAGAAGTTAAAAAATAATAATAAAAGTGTAATTATATATTCCCCGGTTTTTTTCTTATACGTTGTTTAAATTTTGTTTATAACTTCTACAAATAATTTAGACAAATTCAAAAGCCGTAAGTTCTAGTCGGTCATGGTTAGTTCTGGTTAGTTAAAGCCGCTTTTTATTTTGCCCAGTTATATTTTAGACGTGAAACTGCGGGGACGTATTGGAAAATACCCCAAATTATTACTTTACACATTAAAATTTAATTTTTTAAGTTATAACACTTAAGAAGCTTGCTACCATAATTATCCGGGGTGTCTCTGGACGCGAGTACAAAAACACAATTTACCTACAATGTTCTTAATATTTTTATTTTTTTAAATTTAAAGATAATTTTTTTCGTGGTATTATTAATGGTTTTGTTGTTAACAGCAACACAGCCTGATGTCCAACCGGTCACATTCCACTCTTTTTTGTTGAGATTATCTTGAAAATTTACAACCCATTTACGCAAAGAAATAAATAACTGAAATTCGACCATAGAAATATTAAAACAAATGGACCGGCCCACATGCGCACAAATTGATTCTAGAATGAGACAGTGCATATGTGTTCGATTTTCTGTATTTTTTCCCGTTATTTTGTGTTAAGTGACTATTTTATAACATTAAGTGTTCTATAAACTATTAGTGACGTTTTTGATTATTGCTTTTGTGGATTTTAGGGAAAAATCCAAAATTTATTCCTGAAAGGAGTTATTACTTAATGATTTGTTAAGGTCTCTTTTTTTTTCTTTCAAGCCGATCAGGCGCCATTTTGTTGAAACCCATGTGTTCTGGTGCTTACACATTTTGATGTAGGCGAATATATAGAAGTTGGAGCATTTCCCTTTCCTTGAAACATAAGACCTTTTCTGCTGTTCCTTTTTTTTTAGTCTAGACTTGGATAAGATCCTAGGATCACAGCCTACTGGCACTAGAGTCTGGGAGACGTAAAAACTGGAGCAGACTACCACAACAGGGAATGTCCAATCTAAAATTTAGCAAGCAGCAGTAAAAGACCTGGGCCAGGAGAGTCTATGAAGTGAACCACAGGTGAGTCTTGACAAATGTCTTGTTGAGGACAGATTTTTGCGCCGCGTGGCGTGTAAATTAGCAAGTAGTTGAGAGGGAGGTCGTTTATATATTCAGGGAGGTGTCGAAAACAAAAAGGCCAAATTGCATCTATGTTTGTATAGATCAACATTTTCCTTGTACCTTATGGTTATGCAAGTTATGTTTAAATTAACATATACTTTATTAATTTTTTTAAATACCTAAATAAAGTTCCAGGAAACCCCTGGAAATTTATTTATTGGTTTCCTTTAGTGAGCTTTAGACTCGTTCTTCGCGTTTTTGGACTTTTGTGTTTTGCAATTTCTGCTGTAATACATTCAGTGGACTTTGGACCTGCAACGCACAGAGGTGTCACTGGCGTGACTAGCGATCCTCACTGATTGAAATTTTTATTTTTATGAAATCTTTTTGCTTTGTGCAATTGAAATTTTATTCACTTTTTTTAAATACTTAAATAAAGTTCCAGGAAAGCCCTGGAAGTTTATTTTTATAATTTTTTTTTTGGCTTGATGAAATTGGAATTTTATTAATTTTTTTTAGAGTACCTAAATAAAGTTCTAGGAAAGTCCTGGAAATTTATTTTTATAAATTTTTTTGAAGCAATTGTAATATATTTCCTCGTCTAGAATTTAAGACGAATTTTTTTAATTTTATTTTCATTACTCGAGGAGTTTTTTTTGACTAGAGTAAAAGAAATGTTTTCATAAAGGTAAAATTTTTAAAGATCAGAGCTGTCAAGTTTGAAATTTTTTTGAAACCATAAGACATAAATTCAAGACCTATACCGAAATAACCTTGGTGTACCGATACTGCCTTCATTTCTTTTTTTATGTACTGCTGTGAACAACAACCTCCACTGGCCGCTGTCACGGTGACGTCATCGCCCAGCATTCAGGGACGTACTTGTTGAGGAGTTCATCAACCACGACCTCAGCACAGGAGAGAAGGTATATCTACTGCACCAAGAGGTCACCAAAGCCAACTTCAAAGTCAGTTTCGATTAAATTTCAAATCTCTTTTAAAAAATTTTGTAGTCAACATTTCAAGATTGTTAAAATATAAAAAAATGTATATATTGTACATATAAATGTATGTTAATAGATTTGTGTTAAGGTGGCCGTTTCGCCATGTTAAATCTCCATAAGAACATTACTGTCTTTTAAACCACGGTACTCTAAAACTTGGCAAAATAAATAAAGGATCACCTTATATTTACATAAATAAGACATGTATCTTTCTCGTAAAGACATATAATAAAAAAAACTAAGTTTTAATGCTTTAAAAACAAGGTTGAAAACCACTTAAGAATTGAGTTGGATTTTTCGGTAGTTAAAATTAAATATTTTCGGTATAA